>KB679213.1:0-17525 GCA_000349165.1 Anopheles christyi | reverse complement strand
ATACTGCTTTTATAAAGTTGTTTCTCGCTAGGGAGATGAAGCTGACAAAGCGCTCAGAACAACAACAGCCAGGGTTTTGCTGTGCTGACTTTATCCTTTTTTGTTATTATTCGTCGATTTATTGTTCCCCTTGTTTTAAGGGGGTTTTGGGTAGAGCATAATGAACACACACACACACACACACACACACACACCCTTATAGTGCTGGGATGCATTAAACCTCGCAACTCGAAGCCTGGGAAGCCATCCGTGAGGGTTCTGTAGTGTGAAGGTAAAGCATCACTTCAGAGTGCGTTGCTCTCCGATATCCGAACTTAATAGGGCTTCTTATCGGCAGTCATTGGACGGAAGGAACCTTTGAAGGTATTTTTCTCCCTTTTGTCTTTTCTACCCCATTTCCATTCGTGGTTCTCAAATTTCGATTCTGGGTTTCGGCGGAAGCATTATCCAAGGCTGGAAGTGTGTCCCGCAGCTAAAGTTTCACGGCAAACTTTTCGACCGACATCCCCCCTACAATCTCGGCTTTCCTCACAACAATCGTTCAATTCTTCGCTCCAAAGTGCCGGAGTGCCAGCATTGCCATGTTCTCGACAATGGCTGCAAAGATTTTGTGTGGTGGAGGAACCTTTTTCGGTAGACTTGTTCCAGCGAGGCAGCTGGAGATGCAAAAGAATGCTTGTTGTAAATTCAAGCACCGAAAGAGAATGTACATGGTGAAACGGTTTTCTTTGCATACGCTGTGCTTTGGTTTTTTTTGGTCTTTTCAATCGCAATTTCTACTTGACATTCATTCACTGTTAGCTTTTCGGTTTACACCGACCCTTCAGTCGATTACCAGCTGTGTTGGGAAGCCAGCCAGTCGATGGCATTTCGCATGCAACCGCGTGCTAAGGAGCGGGAGTTCAGTAACCGATTGTCTTTGTCGCTTAGGGGAAAGGAAAGCAATATTGACGGGGTTTGGGTTTGGGGTTAATTTAGTCTTGGTTCAATGACATGGTCTGGATAACCGCAGACATTGGAGCATTTTGTGGAACGGACGTTGTTGAGGTTGCGATAAAAACTAGGAATCCGCAATAGCTCCATTCCACCTCAAGCACATCACCATTGGGTATGGAGTCTTCTTTGATGCTGAACACTGAACACAGTCTACTTCCCCTCTAAGCTTCTTGAAATTGATTCAAATTTTGAAAAAAGTTCCAAAAAATATCTGACATGGATCTGTACAAGTTGCAGCATGGAACCAACGCCAAAATCCAACAGATCTATGATAAAAGCAACCTTCCCAACCAGCTTACGTGCAACATGATGACATTTAAACACGTCTGGTCAACCGGTCTGATTTGGAACAAACCGGCCAATAATGGGGGTACATGCGAGCAGTCGTGCCTGAAATGTCCTCCCGACGTGACGTGATAATAATCGGTTTAGCGCACAACGCCTTTGCCCATGTGATGGACAATCGCGACCGGGCGATTACGAAGATCTGTCAGGGTGGTGGTGCACACTTGGTTTGGCCAAGCGAATTCTGTTCGATAATCGCCGATTGCTGCTACACGTGGTGGTGGTGTTTCAAGGCCATCAGACCGGAACGGAAAAGTTCATGTCCGAGTAATCGTTCGAAACGCTTGAACTCTTTCGCCGACCGCAGGCAAGCATGCAAAATGTGGTGCGAGTAGGGGGACCTGCGTCCTAGTAGTTACCTTCTCGTCATCAATCGCCGTGGCCAACAAGTGCGTGTACCTAAAGGCATAACGAACAATTATACCACCTTGAACTCCGCGAAGGTGCTGCGCGTTTCTACGGATCAGCCCAGAGTAGTGGTTCAGTGAGTTTTCTTGTCGTTGTCGTCATCTTCAGTATTCCGGGTGTGTATTGTTTTCACGAGAAAGAAACCGTCGGTTGGTCTCGGTTGAAGATTGTATAGGAAAAAATACCAATACTGATGGTTGAAGCTAACTTCGTGGTTTGGTTTGGTAGGTCAACCGTGTCTGCAGAAAGTTCCAAGTTGAATCATTCGTTTACTCTGCAGAACTCATTGGCGAGTCATAATACATTGTTATAGGGAAGTTCAGCTTGATTAGAAGATATAAAGGGTAGTAGTATGAAAGAAATGAAATAAGTTGTGTATGACAATTGAACTACTACATTAAACTAGCTTGCTTGCATAATGGCAGATGCTAGCAGCACTTGTGATTGTTCAATCTCAAATCTTTCAATCTTTCCAATCGGATCGTATTTGAAACTTCTACAATTTCTCCTACATCCGAAGTGGAAAGTCATCCAAGCGAAAACTCGGAAGAAAATTGCTCCGATGGAAAGAAACATCTACCACCACAGCCCCCCCCCCCCTTCTTTTCTTTAACCAAAATTAATTTTGCATTCTAATGGCATACGTTTTTCATTGCATCACCAATGCATCTGGTACCAATTAATGATCGGTCGTTTATTTTGCTAGAGGGGGGAGGGGGGGGGGGTGTCATTTGTACAAAAGGGAAGATCGTTTCGTTTTCCATTACCCCATGGCAAATTTCGTTAGCAAATGGTACCAGTTCTAATGGCGCGGTTCGTCAAAGCGTTGCCATTTGAAGAGGAGAGTTCCATTACAGTAGAAGGGGCAAAAGAAATGTTATCTTGATGCAGCAAGCGGGCTGGAATGTTATCCTTTCGGTGGAGGTTTTAAAATAGATTTGCGAGAAAGAAACCGCATATTGATTGGGAATTACTGAAGCAAGCCATAGCTACCTACCGTTCGTCTGTTTAAAACACTTTGCAATCTGCCGAATAAATTGTTGCAGTATATAATTTTACAATCCAACATATTTTTGCCCCTAGATGGTCCGGAACGGTTTTTTTGGGATTTAGATAATCATTTTTATAAATGCAGTGTACATTCGAAATGATGCTATCCTTCAAGTGATGGAACCCTATCCCACGATAAGCCCAACGATCTCCAAGGCAAAATGGGCTTATATTCAAAACCTTTTTTTTTGTCTGCTATCCTAACCCTTCTCTTCTGTTAGAAACGGGTTTTCGAGGCCAATGGAACATAATAATCGCCTCCATTTTTCATGGTTATATGAACCCTGCTACAATGCTTGCGTGTGGTTTGCCCACACTGTAGAGTGGGGGATCCATCCTTTTATTTCTGGACGCTTTGGGCTGAAGAAAGCATGTCGTCCAGCCAGTTGGCAGCAAACCCCTCATCGGCTTACCGTTTATCGATGACGAGGATTTGCCAGGATTTCTATCTGGTACCCAAAACTGCTACCCTTCTTTGTTGAAGCCTTTGGGGCAGCAGCTTGTACAATATGTGTGTTTGCTGCTCTTATATTTGCCGGTTAGAAAAACGAAGGGCTTCAAACCTGCTTGCCTGTGGCAATCGGAGCCAACAATTTTCGCGTTCCGAAATACAATCCTTTCCTTTACACACGCGCACACTTTGGTAATGTTGTAGATCCACCGTCATGTTTGATTTGGGAGATTTTGGTTGTATCATGTTATATCACGTTATATTTAAGTCTTACTCCTTAGTACGTTTACTACTATACTTCGTCAGTAGTATTGCAGAGGACAGTGAGGAGCTCTAATCAAATTATGCATAGCGATGCAGCAAAAGTTAAGAGATTTGTGGTAGAAACTGTGTTTGAGTGGTGCAAGAGTATGTAATTGTGTTCCGTGTTTTAAGGACCGAAACGCTCCTTTCCTACGACATGAATATTGATTTCGTTTTCTAGAGACGATACACGAACTAGGAATATAGAAATTTAATTACCGTCTCTGCAGTCCAAAACTGGACTGCTTCACCTCTCCAGTATCGCATGTATGATAAAAGGACGTAAGTTTGCCTTGTTCTGTAGCTTTGTAGAAAGTGGTTTGTGACACCCCGGTGTTCAAATACTCATCCGTCATCATTTAGTTTCGATTCGTTCTTTGGTTTGCTTCGTACGTACATACAGGACCAGTTGGTGTCCGTAGTAGCTGTTGGTGAAACACCGCCCTGCTTAAAGCAGTCTTTTTTTTGTGTGTGGGACATTTACCCTTTCACCAAACATCTGCAGCAAGACAGCACGTTGAAACATACCACAAAGCATCGTATCAAACATCGAGTAGTACTACACTAGAGAATCGTTGGGGGGAAGAGCCCTCGCTACATTACTCACTCACGCCATTTGCACATCCACATTCACATTCACGACGGTGAAGTGGCTCTTTCTTGTGTGGTGTCCCTCCCGATTGAACTACGGATACATTCTGTTCGCTGTAGAAAAGTGAATTTTGTGCCTGAAGAGGAAAAAAGGCCAAACTAACCACATGAGAAAGATGCCATCGGGCGTTCTCTCGACTCGCAGAATGATTTAACGCTGTTACGAGCTGGAAAAGTGAACTCGTCGTACACGAATCGTCTCTCACTCCGCAGAATCTGATGGGGTGTGGTGGTGGTGGTTGTGGTGGAAACATGCTTTTTCTATTCCCTCCCTCGCTGTTCCTGCTAGCTGACCAAACCCTAAAGGTGATGGAAATAGTGATCACTACACCGTACACGGATGTACAGCGCCATTTGCTACAGACCAGCAGTGGTTTGTTGGGGATATTTTTTTCAATTTCGCGGTATCGTATTTGGCTTCGTACTGTAGAACACAGGAAAGGATACAACGGCGATTGGAGTGGTGTAAATGTTGTGGAAAACTGAAATTGACGAATGCTTCACAGCACAAAATCATCGCATTTCAATGGATGTGTGCGTACAGCTTGTGTTGCCATGCACTATTTTTAATGACAACGTTGGCACAATGTGTTGAGGCATGCACGCGAGGCTCTAAAAATCGATAAAAAAACGTTGGTAAATGTTCATGGTAAATTATTTTATTCATACTTTCAGATGCAGCCCATCTTCTATTGTATCCCTGTTCGTAATTTTTTTTTTTCATATAGAAATAGTTCATATTCCAAAACTCTATGTCTGCGTGTATACATTTCTAAGAACTGATTTCTTCACTTATTTTATAAATTGTGGTAATAACTTTGTGAACTTCATAAATTCCATCGTAAATTCAAATATCATATATTTGTTAGGTATAGGGATAGGGATTATTCCACCAACTGAATCTTTCGTGATCTAATTCAATGTCAATTAAAAGGGCAATGTGTCGATCGGAGTCCTCATTTAATGCTTGATTTCTCCGTAGTTTATGATTTGCTGTAAATAGAAGAAACATTCGTTAATGTGCTTAATGTTAAATGTTATCCAATGGTTGCGTTCTGTTTCACAATCTTACCTTCGTTTTTTGTGGCTATGATCTTTTGTCTTGCTGCTGCTGCTGCTGCTACTGCTGCTGCTGCTACTGCTGCTTTTGCTACTGCTTGATTTCTTTTTCGCACAGGAAACACAAACCGATCCCGTCGGTTCGTAACGCACTTTACATGCCGAGCATTTCCCCCGCTTGGACGATGCGCTGTCTTTCGTTGCAACACCGGCCAAAGTGTTGGTAGTACGGGACTTGGTGTGTGTGCTGCGTCCTTGTTTCGTCTTCGGCATGGGACTTTTACAAGCGATGCACTTTTGCTGATGTGGTTCGTTTCGAACCATACACTCATCACACGCCCATTTGTTGACCTCATCGGCCATACGGTCCTGGAAAGACCGCATAGTCGGTTCGCAATTGCTATCAAGCAACGGTTCTGTGTCGGAAAATTTAAACTCCATAGTCGCAGCGGAAACCGGATCATCGTCTAGTTTAGTTGGGTTGTCTCCGAGCACCAGCGGTGGTGCAAATACAAACGTACTCATTTTACGCAGGAGTGTACCAACTGAGCCAGTCGTATTGGTTTCTCCTTCCTTTTGCGTTTGTTGCTGATTATTCTTTAACAAGCTGGCATTTTTGTCGCGTGCGTTACGTTTTGATCCATCGCCTTTATCGGTCGCCGGAAGTGCCGGACCTTTTAACGGTACGATGAAATCAAACTTTGGCAATGCTTTCATCAGCGGAGGTAACTGAACATTCGGCAGTTGGATCGGATCTACCGTGAACAGGTCGGGTTCCTTTACCGGTTCCGCATGTTTTCTTGTTTTTTTATTTTTCTGTTTTCCACCAGTTGCCTTGCCTTGCTTTTTTTCTTCTATAGGACTAATCGGCACCGGAGGATGCAGACCAAACTGTACTGGGAGTGTGCACTCCATCAAGGGAACTGTCGGTGGCGGTGTTCGTTGCGGCTGCTCCTTCCCTTGAGAACCTTCCGTCTTTTGCGCACGCATTGCCCGCAGCATTTGAACGGAACGTGGTACGCGCATTTCCGCGTACGAAAGCGCTACTTTTTTGTTCGAGCTAGTCATATCATATTTATCCACAATCTCAAGGATACGTTGCGAAGGGTATGAAAGACCGGGTGTGGATATTCTATGATTTACTTCCCGCGGCTCTTCCCTAGCAGGGGAAGGACCTTTGTTAACGGGGATTTTTCTTCTTACAAGCGTAGTGACAGCCGGTCGCTTTGGATCGTAAGTGGCTAGCGTTTGTGCGGCCGATGCACCACCGTAGCGGGTAAATCCTTCGTAAAACGGTGACCCTCCGTACTCTGGCGGAATCCAACCAGTCGTCAGCGATTTTGCAACACCAGTAACGGACGGTTTGAAGGAAGGACGTTGCGAGGAAGCAACGGAATCATGTCCGCCCTTGGTGAATGTAAGCCGCGTGCTACCGAAGAGCGTGCCCCGGCGTAATTGTTGCATCCGTTTGCGATAGTGTGAGTTACCTAGGAATCCGGTTAAGCGGCGATTTTGGACAGCCGGTATTGTATTGAATCGGCCCAGTGTGTTAAGCTTCTCCGTTACGCCGCACGTTCTTTCCTCACTCTCACACAGTCGTCGCCGTTTCATGACCGTCTCTGAGGCTATGTTGTTGATTTCAACCGACTCGGCCATTTTCGGTGAACGTGATCTCTTCCTTAGCTCCTCCGAAGTTTGCGTCGCTTCGCTGACGTATGAGCTTAGCTCAGTCTGCGGGTTATGCGATGATTTACTCTTTTTTTCCTTCGCTTGATGCACCAACAGCTTTGAAAACATGCACGAAAAGTTCGAACGGATATTGTCGACAAACGAACTATCGTTGTTGTTGTTAACATCGTTTCTTTCACCACTCACTTCATCATCCATGTGGTTTTCTACGAGGGGTTTCGATCCGTATTTCGACTCTCCTTCGACCTCTTTGTCTGACGGAGACATTTTGTTTATTTCGCACGCACACACATACACGTAGTTAGCTTGTTATTTGGTGGCGTTTGTTGGCCATTCTGAAGAAGGTGGATTATTCGTTAAATACGGTATCACAAGCACTCCTTTCTTTGGCGAAAAGGGCACTCGCGGTTAGAATCGGAAGTCGAGTTTGACAGTTCCGTTTGTTGTTTACCAACAGGAAGATCAAGGTGTATAAAGATACAAGGTAAGATCATACGAATTTTCGTGTTGCTATTTCAAATCAACGGTTTGCAGCCCAAATCGCTCACTCCTTATCTATGCGCGATGGATAAATATAAGATAAATTGCAAAATGGCTATTTAAAATGCTTGAAATAGGAATGAAAATACAGCTTAAAATATATTTCAGAATTAAACAAGCCTTTGTATGTGTATGGTAACGTGTCAAGTGCTTATTATGCTGGTTCAGTTTATTACCAATTTCTTTTAACTGCAAAGTCTAGTCGGTCGATATTTATTGCTTTCCTTTCCATTTGCAATCTGCGGCAGAAGGAAAAGGACTATCAGCAAGGGTGCCGAAAGGGTTTCGGCATTTGGGGAAATTTATGTTTCCTTGCTGTTTTATATTCCTTTCCCCGTAGGTGCATTACGTCAAATCGTGCAACGAAAACGAATGAGCAAGGTTAAATGCGGTTTGATGTTGAATTCTGTGGAAAAGTAGGACCAGCAGCAGCGTGCCCGTTCCTTCGACGAGTTTTGATAGCATCTTCTGGCTTGTGCGCCGGTTTTTGCGGAACGAACAGTTGTGAGGTTGTGGTTGCGTTGATAGAATTTTAATTAGCAAACTCACTACCACCTTCACTAGCAAACGCTACTTTGCCAAACATAAAACCTGACTCAGTGACTGGCACAATACAGAAACACATACACATTTGTTTTAAAGGACCTTCTTTTGGCGAAGAAAGTAAATGGACTGCGTTCTGATTCGATTGCACGGAATGGGATTTTAGGAACGGCAAAAGCAAAAAATGGCCTCGTTTAACTTAAAGTCCTTTTTTGGTAGGGTTTCTTGCTCTTGGACGTGTTGGAAAATGTCGCTTTGGGTACATTAGCTTATTTCTTGTTTCATTTCACGATGACATGCTTTAAAGGTGACACAAATTAAAGAAAAACAAAATCATCGTCACAAACCAGGTTAGAAAGCAATTTTTCCGCGCGATAAAAATAACCATGAAAGAGAAGAAATAAGGCTCGAAAACGAAGAGAATCACATTAGGACGAACTGGTTGGGAGGACGGAAAATGCTCGTTTTCCTACCCGTCAGCCCGAAGAAAGTGAAATTATCACACGATATAGCGCAGCGAGGCAAGAAAAACACGCCAAATGCGCGCTTTATGATTGCCGTCGATAATTGAACTCGTAACACACAGACATAGCCAAGCAGCCTGAAGTATCCGGTTGAGTGGAAGCGTGAGGAAAAACATTTTCCCAACCGATGGTGGAAAAACCCGTAAAAGGCAGAGTGTACGGCGGGAACATGCGAAGAAGGTAACATATCTGTCTCTCTCTGTGTTCTGCTTCCTGTCGGTAAGGATAAGGACGCAATGGGTACGCTTGGATGATGTGATGATTGGTAATGATGGTGCTGATGATGATCAAATCGTATTTGCGGTCATAATCTCGTGTACTCTCTTCCTGGTTGTATTTTTCTTCTTCTACCTTTGCACACACAGTGGAGAGATCCCATTTCGGATTCGATTTCCCACAAGCCACAAGTTATTATATCCTGCCCTCCCCTCGTCGTCGTCGCTTAACATAATTTTCCTTTGCCAACGATGTGTGCGGGTACTGGGAAAACAGAAATTGCTTCAAGTTTGATTTTTTTTGCCTCCGTCTTACCCGCGATAAGGTCGGGTTTGGCTCTTTACGGGAACTGTCAGCCCGTACTTCAGGATATTGCTGCAACATTTGCTCTATCTGCAACCGACAGACGCCTGCCCTCGAGTTGATATGAAGGTAAGCGTGTCTTTCTCTGATCTTTTGACGATGGAAGCAGCGGCAAGCTTGTTCAGAGTTTTCATGCGTGTAGGCTTGCGTTAAGGCTTGCGACTAAATGTGAAGTACTGAAATTGAGTTTTTCCTGTGTTCGTTGCAAGCCTAGCAGCACGGGAGTGTGTTCTATTCACAATGTTATCTCGATTTAATTCATTGCGTATCATCTAATGGTTGCTTATAGTGTGATGTGAGAGAAAAAAAAAACACTTAATGTAGTCTCTGACTGCTATCAACTTGTCGAGAACATCCGAAGGATACCAAATCTAGAGAAACTTACAAGAAACAGCAAGTTCCAGGAAGCACTGATTCATCGTCACACTGACTCTAGTGAATCATCTCGCCGATACGAATCATTTGTAATCTAATTCAATGACGCTACCAGCATCAGTAGCCTGCCTATCATCACGTACTCAGAGGGGGAGCCATTAGAGCAGAACCATCCTTCCTGTACGGTAATGGCACACGATTCAGCTTACTCCAATAAACGCCTAACTGCAGCGTTCAACCATCTATATCTATTTGACCATGTTGCTGGTGCTTGCCAGCTGCTGACGATATGCTGGCGGCTGCCTATTACTTACTCCAGCATTCGATCTATATTAGACGTGTAGAACTGGTGCAATATCTGCTAAGTCTTTCTGCAGTGCCCTGCTGGTCTCGGCAGGAGTGAACTTTAATTAATCAGCTTCGTCGCTGTTGCTGTAGAAACGGAAACAATCTAGGCATCCGTAGGCGCCCGATCATAGACGCCGAAGGGATGATTGGGTTGAATAATTAAATTCAACTGTAGCTTGTTTTTGTTGTGTGTGGATCAATGAGGCCCTCGGGTTCATCAGTTTAAGATGTAGCCGAAAAAGAGCTGTCAATTTTGTTCATCTTTAACACAATTATACTCGAAACGGGGAAGCGCAGACCTTTCCTTGTGTACTAAGCAATTTGATAATTGCTTTCTTTCCATCATCCAGTGAGCCTTAAAAGCGAGCAAGGTCTATTTATTTATACGACAATCATCACGCTCCAAATGAAAGTACCATTTCTGCTTAGCATAATTCGTTCCGTTTAATGCAGCATGATATGGACAAAAAAAAAGTAGCCAGCGACCAGATATTGAACCATTCCACTGAACCGGTAGCGGAAGAGAAAATATGCAGAAAGGTAAAGATAACCGCTGCTTGGTGGGATGGGTGTGGTGTACTTAAAGTTTCTTGCGAAGTTTCGTTGCACGCAAAATATGCAAATACACCTTTGCCTAACGTTTGCATTTTGGCCGACTTTCGACAGTGAAGTGATAGTAGTTTTGAAATAATAATAGTAAAAAAAGAGAGTTTTGCCTTTTTCTATGATGTGCGAAATTTACATATTTTAGCATTAGCGAGCCAATCGAGTGTTTCTGGAAGACATTTAGGTATCAAAGTGCGTTTCAGTGTCACACTCGAAAATATAATCATTGTTTTATGTATTTTCCACTGCCAAATTCCCTTACTCTCTAGGCAGAGGAAGTGTGAATAAAAGATGCCTAAATAGAAATATTTCCATAACTGTTTCAGCAACGTGTATTGTGTAATCATTGGAAAACGTCTTGCAAAACTTTACAAATGTTCTCTTTCTACTTACACTTATAGCAAACATAATAAAGCTTAAGGTATGAAGAGACAACATTAAAAAGACGAACACAAGTAACAAAAACATGCGAATGAAATGAAAGAAAAAAGCTTTCATAATTGAATTTAAAACATCGACAGCGCCCTCTTCACATCCTTCGAGTACTCTCGCTGCCTGCCGGTCTGTGGACGGAAAGTAAAAGTGCGCCATTGGTTGTCCCACCGTTTCCAGTGTCTGCACGCGTGGGACGAACGTCGCAGTACGTAGAAGTTCACCTTCTCTGGGCAAGAGCACCAAGTTGGGTGATGAACAAACCGCTTATGATCCAGTGTAAACCAACAAGTTGGTGAGCCTTCGCCATCCCATCCTTCTTTCTGCCAATGAAAAAAAGGAAAGGAAAACCCATCCACTTCATCTGCCCTCCGGTGGCACTTGTTAGATGATGTGCGCCCAATAGAAGGCTTCGTTGTGAAATTGCGTTCTTGTGAGCTTCAGAGTCCAGAACAGAGAAGCATGGTTGTGTTGCCAGCGGGGAGATGAGAGTAAAAGATTTTCAATTAAATTTCCTCCAACGGAAGGAAGCAGTAATAAGGGCAAATTGTGTGCTTAGTTGGATGGTGGCACTGCTGTACCTACGGCTGCTCACATTTCTATTGGTTGATTTTTCTTGAGCGAAATATTCTTAATTGCAGGCAAAGCAAAGTGCCGCAACTATACGCAGGTGAGTCGCTTCGCCCCGTGTTAGACTCGCGCATACACAACGGACGGTCTGGAACGAGGCGCGAGTCATCATGCATTGGGATGTTAAGGTCTGTTAAGGCAAACGATATAATGCTGATGATGAAGGTTGAGGGAATGTTATCAATATTAAGCTTCAATCGTGCTAATGGCTGTACATACGTACGTATGGGATGGTTGGAGATATTACAACGGCATCATTTTCATAAAAGTCCATTAGAGTTTCAACCTTGTGTGCGTGTGTGTTGTTCGATATGTCTGTGAGTGTATGTAAATTTGCTCGAGAAAAGCATCAGGGCACTAACCTGCTTGTTCATGTGCTAAGATGGCTCGTATGGGGTCAGATGGTTTTAATTAGAATCATTTTTCAAACACGTTTTACCATAGAGTTTGGTAAAGTGTGGGTGGGATGTGATGGGACAAGCAATTCATTTCAAACATATCAGGAAGATTGATTGCCACGCAGGCACGGGAGCTTCATAATATGTAAAAGAAGCCTTTCTCTCCTTTTGCGAACTGAAATGGAAGATTTCCTTGTTTTGTGATCTCATTTACCTAATATTAATATTAAAGAGTTTACCTAATATTAAAAAAATAACTTCTGATAAACATTTCTCTCACATACATGTACGTTTGCTCTTTTTTCCAGATATTTCTCTTCCATCATTGCCGGCCGTAGCCAGTAGTACCCTCCTACACGTGTATAATCACCGGAATCTTCGCATCCTTAGCCGAACTAGGTCGGATAGCTCTCAGCACGGATGGATGGTAGAGTCGTTAGTTGCAGAGAAGGCTCTTGCCAGCAACATTTGTAGCCCAGCCTCAGGAGTGGTGCGCCAAGTTTCGAGTATGTTTTAAATATTTATACTCGCCAGTACCTACGGTGTGTGTGTGTATGTCTTCGTTTGTGTGTCAGCTTTTAGTCAGAAGTTTTTATATTTTGTCTACTCGCCGACCCCAACTCTCTTCTCTTCCGAAATCGATTCGAAGGGCTGAGGTCGTTTGGGGTTGTTTTTCGATTTATTTATATTTTCTGCACTCCATTTCCGAATGTTCTAAATTATCGTGAAGTAATTTCCTAACGAGCACAATATTCGCCGGTAATCCTTTTGGGAGCCGGATATCTAAGCCTGGACTGACTGTTCAAATATGGGCCTTTTTTTTCGAACGTTATTAAATGTCAAAGTCGTCTGGTACGAGTCATCAGCGCTCGGGACGGAAAGGTCCTTGGGATGAATATCATCCAGGTTTCAACTAGCGCCGAATGAAAGCTCATGTTTAATAATGAAAATGCAATTTAAATTTCACATTAGCATGTTTTTGTGGCGGTGTTTGGCGGTGTTGCATGCAGAGCAAGCGCGCACATACGTGAACACATATACTGTGGTTTTGAGACGAAGGATTACTCGCATTATGATGTGTTTGCAAAACAGAAAAGAAATTGAAACTTTAGCAGGAAAGGGCAAACAACCACATACAGTTCTTTACTACTGTTTACTGTGAGTGTATGTTTAGAATGTGAATTTTGCTAATCCTTCGTACGAGCTTCTCGTTTTCTTTTCGCCGCAACAGAAATTATACCTTGTGGTGGTGCCTTAACAATATCCCTTGAACGCTTCCTGCGCTACGGGAAAGGTTTCCACTTTTCACCTTTCTCGGAGCAATGAAGTGTTACCGCTTCAGAGTAGTGTTACGGGTAAACGTCACAACGGCACCGTTACCGGTGGGTTTAGTTGAGTTTTCAGTAAAATTCATTACACCATGAATCTCCATGACTTCATTGACGAGAAGCAACGAGCACTGCCGACATGAGCCTGTGTTATACAGAACAACCGAAGGAATGCTGTCGAGTAAAGGTTAAATAATTCATTGGCAGTTAAATTAAGTACCACCACATTTCACAGCCGCCCTCCCTACACCAATAAGCGGATGGCATTTTTTCGCTTGATGGTGGCAGCTCTTGTTGGTGCCGCCTTAGTGCACCAGTACGACGACGACACCCACGATTAGAAAGCCATGTAACGAAGATGCTTGTGGAAAAATACTATTCTTCTACAATATAATTGGAGCTGTTCGGTGGAGTGTTAACTTAAAGCCAAGGCAAAGTAATTAGTTTACTAGAAAAAATACAATTATCCACCAGATGTCGCTTTGAATTTCAACTTTCATCCCAAGTTGGGCAGCTTTTAATATGGAAGTAAGCTCATGAAAGATATGTTGTATTCAAAGGTTACACTAAACTACGGGAAAGGCTGCAATCATATCAATAAAACCGTTGTTCCGTCGGCGAACCATGTCTTGGTGGGTCTTAGTTTGCTTTTAACAGATAAGAAATTAATTCTCTCTCCCCATCTCGCACCATCGTCGACCAATGTTTGCAGGGTTTTTACAGTTGACCATAGGAAATAAGAACAGCCGCTTTTAAGTAAACCAACTTTTAAAATAGATTATTTGCCTCAAGAATACTGATACGATATCAGTACGCAAACTCCGGGGGCCGAGCAAACTTTCGCTGCTTCTCTCGAGCCAACAGAACATGCTACAAAACTTTGATTGCGATCTACCAGAAAAGGCTTTTTTCCTGTACCACAGCTAGCAGGGCTTCCGAATCAACGGTGACCTGGCTGTTTGGAAAGTTAAACAAAATGATTATCTTGTGCGCTCGAAAGGACAAACACAAACTTCAATGTTCGGTGGTGGAGTGCTACGATGGAAGAGGAGCCTCCCGGATGGCATTATCAAATGCGGCGTGAGCACACCGTACAACCGCAACGCCTTTATCGAAGATTTACTTAGGACTTATGGGTTTGTGGGCTGCGCCGTGCTCGAGCTATCGAGCAAGCCCCAGCAATCAGAACCAAACCCTGTGCAGGCAGGGGTGAACGCGCATATCTCTTTGGGTGTTATTTTACGACTCAGCTCGTCGATGCCGCGCTACATCCGGGAAGTGTGTTTATCAAAACTATCTCTTGTGCCGTGCGCCTATAGGCTGTGCGTTCGTTGTGTAGCCGTGCTGCAAGAACGCGATAAGATGCTCGGTCATATCGGGTCATATAACTAGTTTGCTTGAAAGTGGTTACAACCTCGCCCAGCCGATCAGTTGGTTATGGAAGATTGTCGTATCAGGGGGTTGTTGTATGGTTTTATGTGTGCAAGTAGTTTCGTGTTGCTCAACTGCGGGATTGCGTTGGACACTTCACTAGAAATCATCGTCATAGAACTGATTTTTGGGGTGTAGAAGATTCATTCCGATTTGATTAGTTCCGTGAGATGTGTAGTTGAGCTTGTTTGTATGTGTGTGTGCGAGTACAATCTCGGTGCAACTCATGACCTCTTCCTGCACGTGGCATCTGGCGTTCGTGCTGTGTGTATGCGGACGTGCTTGAAATTACTGATAAGGGCACGTTACTGCCGTACGTAAGGGTAAGATACCAGAAATTGGTTGCTCCAGTTTGTGTTACTAACACAGACTTACTCGCACTGGTATGCATGAGGCATCGTTCCTTGCACAAACATACAGTCAGGGAGAAGCTTCGGTTAATTTCCCATAAATGTCATGAGTGATGAAATTAAAGTCCAATCAAATGACAAATGGTGCAATACGTCCCAACATCCGTGTTACGGTTGACTGGAGACAATGTTATGCTCTCAGTTACTTTTTCCGAGAGCATGGGAAAACTTGTGCAATTTAATGTTAGTTTCTTTTAATTTACACTTTGAAGTTGGTCTATTGGTAGCTAGTATACTTGTGTCAGCCCGGTAGCCCGGTGATCTAATGGATAGTCATGCCGGCCCTGGTAAAGGTCAGACGTATTTCAATTCTCAACCGTACTGCCCCCCGTAGTAAGGACTGACTATCCAGTTACGTGGTAAAACAAAGTCTAGTAGACCTGTATAGGGCTGGCATCACCGAATAGGTCGTTTACGTCAAGAAAGAAAAAGATACCAGTGTTGTTTCCTTGAGCTCCAGAAAGAATATCGATAAGGCATATATATATGCACTGACGATGCTTTTTGGTGCTTGCAGGTTTTATAAAGATAATAAATTTGAGTAGTTAAGGGACTATGCTCTGCTGGTGTGTGTATGCCACCACAACACAGTAACGTCATAATTAATGATTATGCTATGTGGTGCTTGTTTTATTTCACACTCTGCCTCATGTGCGCACGCAGTGTTTATTATTGAAATTGTGGTACGATGGTTAGCGTAACGCGAAACATAACAGGGGGTAGCATGATGGAACATGAAAATCAACAACCATGACCCGGGCGGTCGTCGACTGTGTATGCCTGTATCGAGCATAGCTTTGCCCCCTTTTTTTTCTTTACGATCCACCAAATCCCGGCACTGGTTCCAGCGCCACTGAATGCGCGTCGTCATCCGGATCGTTGACGCAAATGATTATCGAGCACTTGCGGGGAGGCCCCGTTTTGTAAGGTTATTGGTTGGTTTGTTGTTTTAGCTGCTAGGAAGAGTGCAACGCAACTGTTGTACGGTTATGTGTTTAATATGTGAAGCCCTTCACATGGTAGAGCCGGGTAAAACTGAGCCTTTTCAACTACATTTTCCCCCAGCCACATCATAGAGAGATTTGTTGTTTTTGTAGCCTATCAAGTTATCGTGGCGAGTTACTATTCAAACTTTTTTTGTGATGCTCATTATGAAATCAGTTCATTGCTCCAGGTTTTTAAAGAATTGCAAGATTTTATTTTTCCTTTTCCAGCAAAGCGCTTAGGCTAAGAACTACTTATGCTCTTAAGTGTGTGTTGAAGCTTACCTCATTGATAGTTGAAACATGCATCGCAGCGTGAGAGTTTTGTCGAAAAAGCGTGTAATGCCCGGGAAATTACTTGAATGACGAGCATGTTTATGTTTTGGGAGGTTTTCTTCGTTTTTGTGTTCCATTCCATCCATTATATTGGGCGATACTATTTTTGTGATATATTTGCCGCATAGTTCACGGGTTGTTTTTTTTTTTGCTGATTTGTTTTCCCTTTCACTACCATTTGACGAAGGACGACGGACTGTTTTTTCGATGAGAATGATGAATTGATTTCCGCTGAATGTGAGGGCGTTTTGAATCATATCCTTCCGGGTTTAAAAAAAAAACTTTGTTAAAGTTTAGAAGGTTTGGAATATATTAATCGTAACAGTGCGTGTCAATATTTTGGTTTTCTCCTTTTCTTTGTTCTCCTCTCTTACTTTGTTTGTGGTGCAATTTAAATCCACTTTGGCTTGTAGCTAGATGTTGTGTGTGTGACGAGAATTTCTTTGCTTCTACCTCTATAGAGAGCCGTGGAAATGTTGCTCTACAAACTCATAAAACCTCTAACTAACCCTGATCATGAAGGTGAAAAATGGCTAGATAGAACCGCTAAGGTTTATGAAAAAACGCGTCTACGAACACATGCACCCACTCACTTTCTGTTCTTCATTCGCACACAACCATACAATACACCACCGCAGCCACGAATAACTCACGGATGACAAAGGATGAAGCTATTTCCGTTTCGAGTGCACAACATGACTCATAAAACATGCTATAACGATGCGATTGGTTAAAAACAAAAGATGTTGGAAATATGTATGCTGATGGCGCGCAAATAACAATCAATGGAATAATGTATGCCTAGCGTTTACAAATTAAATTTTTCAAATTGCAAGACGTTTCAGGAATAGGAATAGTTTTAGGTGTGCGTGTGTGTAATTATTTGTCGGTTTTTAGGCGTTTCTTTCTAACTGTTGTCGTTGTTTTCCTTTTAGTTTTGCTTACAATCATTATGAATGAGAATGTGATATGCATACGAGCTGGAAAAGCTTTTTGTTAAATATATTAACCTACTATTACCTAGATGATAGAACGCAAACATGGTACACACACACACACACACATGATCGTTGCGCCTTCCTAGTGGCTGTGCCTTTACTTAATATGTCT
>KB679202.1:0-17556 GCA_000349165.1 Anopheles christyi | reverse complement strand
ATGGCCAGCCAATTTCCTGCTGCTTATTGAAATCAGTTGTTAAATGGGATAGGATGACTGGCCCCGCGCCCACGACCCCCAGTGCCTTTGGAGGGCCTCGTGAGAGTTTTGTTTAGCGTCAAGTTGCCCTCTCAACGTTCAGACATCCCAGATAACTGAGATGCCCACCCGCTCCTGATTACCAAAACTGTGGTAGAAAATAAAGAAAAAAAAAACGTTCTCATGAGTATGATGTGTTACACATTTGTTTGGTGTGGTTCTTCAGCAATAAACTTAAAAAAATCTATATGAAGTCAAATTAAAATCAATCCAAATTTGAAGACAATTTGAGGACCTTGCGGGAATCCATTTTGTGACATAAAATGTCTCATAAAAACAAGGAATGAATAATCAATTCAAACCATGCAATATTTGACCTCACCATGCATTACTTAAACTATCTATTTATGCAATCTATTTATGAGGACATTTATGAGGAACCAAACATACTAACACGTCAATCTACACCATCTCGTGGCTCAGTCCAATCCCCGCTTCAGTATGGTGATGAATGCATGATCAAGTTGTGTGTTTTTGGCTAGACTTAAAAGTAGCAACAGCATCTTTGTTCATTCACCCTGCTGCTGGGATGAGATGATCGTGGTAAAATTTAAATAAGCATTCCAAATATTTGGATCCCTGAAGCTTCTTCAGCAGGTTAGCCGTCGGATATATTAGCGTTTGTTATCAGCCAGCGAAAAGGCTTTTGGAATTTACATTTTCTTCATCGTTCGCCTATTTCCTACCAGAAGTGCGTCAGTCAATACCTGTTCGAGGCTGCTAACCTGTTCGTGTGTCGGTCGATACATTTTACTATAACCGAAAAATGTAACACATTTAGATTTAGACCTTGACTTGGTTTTAACAGGAATAGGGATGAGTATATTAATTTTACTTTTCTTTTAAGCTGTTTACAGCGCACCTACCTCATGACCCCAGGGCGTACCACATCTGTGATAATAACGTTCCATAACGAGGCCATCTCAACGCTCATGCGAACGATCGCCAGCATTCTACAGCGCACTCCGCTTGATATGTTGCACGAAATTGTTCTAATCGATGACTGCAGCAGTGACCACGAAGACGATGTGCCAGAACAACAACCTGCAAAAGACGAAAGAGAAGAACAACATCGGGGGCGGTATTATGAACAGCTGGCTGAAATTCCACTAGTACGATATTACCGAAATTCGGTCCGACAAGGTAAGACATGGCGCGGCACGTGAATCCAACAGAGCGATGCTACAGCTACGTCAGCCCTTTTCTTCCCAATCCCAGGTGTGATACGTTCCAGAAACATTGGTGCAACGTACGCTAGTGGGAGCTACGTACTCTTCCTGGATAGTCACTGTGAGGTGAATCGGGGCTGGTTGGAACCGCTGCACGATCGGCTAGCGATAGACCCGACCGCTATCCTTAGCCCCGTGATAGACATTATCGATCCGCGAACCTTCGAGTATCGGGCCAACAGTGCCCGGTTGCGGGGTGGCTTCGACTGGAGCCTTCACTTTCGCTGGTTGCCGATCGCGGAGGAAGAGTTCGAGCATCGGCGCCATGACGAGTCGCTACCCTTCTACAGTCCTGCCATCTCCGGAGGGATATTCATAGTGGCGAAAGGACTGTTCGAGCAGCTGGGTGGATTCGATCCGGGGATGGACATTTGGGGTGGCGAATCGCTCGAGATGTCTCTGAAGGCGTGGATGTGCGGTGCCCACGTCGAGGTTGTGCCGTGTTCACGCATTGGACACGTCTTCCGACGGAAGCATCCGTTCAGCTTTCATCCAGACGGCAGCCATTTAACTTATCTACGGTAAGAACAACCTCGCAACGCTCGTGTTTATAGCAATCTTTAACCGTTTGCATATTATCTGCTCTGTTTTAGCAACACCAAACGTGTAGCGCTTGTCTGGATGGATGAGTTTAAGAACTTTTTCTACGAAACTCGCCCGGAAGCGGTAGCAATCGATGCTGGATCGGTCACCCAACAGCAGGACCTACGACGTTCGCTAAACTGTCGCAAATTTAGCTGGTATCTGCAGAACGTGTTTCTCGATTTGCGGCTACCGAACGAGAACAATGTCGCGTTCGGCCAGCTACGCCATGGTGCACGATGTCTCGCCGTAAAACCAAAGAGGAATCAATCGCCGGCCAGAATGCGTAAGCATTTGACTGAGAATGACGTAACACTGCTGGAGTGTGGAATGCGCGATACCGACGACAGTAACGGCCAGATGCATTGGGCACTGCATAAAACCACCGGCCAGTTGAGCACGGAACGGACGACTTGTCTCACTGTGCGTAATGGCTTCGTACTGACTGAGCGATGTCGCCCCAAGAGTAGCGTTTTTCCAGCTAGCGAAAATAATGGACAACGATGGCAGCGTAAGGGTGGTACGCTTATACACGAGACCAGCGGCATGTGTCTGGAAAGTCTGGTAAGGGAGGATGTGGGAGCATCGGAGTGTCGCCGTGGCGCACCTTCGCAGTTGTGGAGTTTCTCCGTGGAAGTACAACAGCTTGTGTAGATGGGTTGGTGTTTTGGAGCCATAAATATACAATCTGTTAC
The DNA here is from genome assembly GCA_000349165.1 of Anopheles christyi. Classification (NCBI taxonomy): domain Eukaryota; kingdom Metazoa; phylum Arthropoda; class Insecta; order Diptera; family Culicidae; genus Anopheles; species Anopheles christyi. Next base: position 14,951 of record KB679202.1, on the reverse strand, counting down.
TTACAACTAATTCCAACAATGGGTTTTTTGTTTGATCCAAGCTTTCGGTGACACTATTTCTTTCTTCTTGTTGCTAATAATACACAACCGAAAGCGTATTGGTTTGTTAGTTGATAGTGTTTCCTCTCTGTTTTCCCCAAGTGTGAGAGTGAAAGCTGTATTTAATGACATCACAAGATTACATTTGAATTGAGTACCAGCAGCACATTCTTACATACATTTGGATAATGATTGTGCATTTTGCATTACGCATCTTAAATGCATCAGCAAATGCAGCCCTATGTTTCATACCATCCATCGTGATTCTAATTATCAATCGTAAATCAACTTTCCAAATACGTTAGTGATAAAAATAACGAACTCCATTGAATTCGCGGTCCATCACCATAGACAGAATAATATCTTACTGTGATGTGTTTTGTTCACTGTTGCACTATTTGCAGTAGTCGCTTCTCCTTCGTTTAACATTCCTCAAGATAGTGTGCATCACCTCACCTAACCATTATTGTTTTTACCCAACGTATCCGTACCCGAGAGTCTAAAGCTAATGTTGAAAATCCATACATCTAACACATAAACCAATGCTAGTTAACATATTCTTCGGATGTTAGGATAAACACTGTCTCCTCTCTGTATCAGGTGTAATTGCGTAACTACCAGAACGGGTTTTGAGTGTTTTTTTCTGGTTAGTTGATGAAAAAGGTGCTACACATCAGCGTGAAGGCAATTATGCCAGTTCATTACCCATTATCTGTCATTTTGGGTGCACCAGTGTTTGAGTTATCATAGTTTACATTAAATAATTCATCTGTGCAAATACCCGAATCGGTTTTCAACCACATACAATCAAAGACAGAATGTCAGTGAGATTCTTTCGGTGTGTTATTGCAAAACAAAAGCACTGCTCAAATAAGTCGACGCAGTTTTGAATGATCGAATTTGTCAGAAAATTTCAACAAATCAAGCTATTTTTGGCTTCACAGCTCTTGGTTCAACTGTAATGTTGAAGAAGCGTTTGAAGAAGTACATATGGCATATATGTAGAGTATGGGAATAAAGTGAATCAGTCGACTAGCAGACAGCTGGTTACACTGAATGTCGACTGATAACGTAAAAATACCCGACAATTGCTAAACCACTTGACGCGAGGAGCGTTGATGAGCCAAGTAGTGAGTATAAATCGGAACATACGGGATAGCCTCGATTCCGGTGCAACAATTCCTTCGTTTGCCACAGCATCACTGGGCCGCTTATTTTATCCGTACTGTGTAATGACTAAGTAGTTGGTGGCTATGCTTTGCGCAAAAACAACGATTATCAATTGTAACTAAAACAATGTAACGAACGAATCAACTAGAAAATCATGTGCACCTCCTCTCTATACATATTGTTCTCGTTCCCTTTCCCTTTCGCTTCCTAGCTGCCCCTTCACTATATTATGCTTCCCTGTACCTGCATGTACACATATTAATTTACTCAATTATCTTTGGGAGGCAAGCAAACGCCCCAGCCCAACACTCGTCGATCGAAGCCGCTCGAAAAGAGATTACAGTTCGAGCTGATATCCTCCGTCCAGGCGACTGCGGACACCATGCGCCGATGGCCCTGACGGCTCGTTCGAGGTAACCGTGCAATACGCTGTCCGTTCAGATCGAACAGTCGAATATGGCGGTTATCGTGCGGGATAGCAATCACGCCGCTCGCCGACACAGCCAATCGATTGACGGCCGAGTCCGTCCGGATGGTCGTGAGAGCGGAACGCATGTTGCGTAGCTCCCATACCTTCACTGAACGATCGTCCGATCCAGAGACTACTTTGTCGTCTCGCGTAAATACTGTCGAGGTTACGTTCCTGTAAATTGCGGGTAAGAGATGAGTTTTTGGTTTTTAAATACCTACAACAATCCAATTGTATATAGCTTACTCAGTGTGTCCTTGAAAAACGGAAACCGCCGGAATGGGGTCACGGAAATCCCACAGCCGGAAGGTGGAATCACGTGAAGCTGTTACCACTAGCCGCTGACTCGGGTGTGCCGATGCGTGAGTCAGTTCGTGGTCGTGTCCGCACAGTGGATGTAGTGGCTCTCGTGTCTCCACGTCCCACAGAATCGCTGTCCGATCCCAGCTGGCCGTTATGACTTGATCGCCACCGGGTAGCCAGTCAGCCGCCACTACCACCGCTGTGTGTCCTCCAGGGCCGGAAAATTCGCACAAAGGCGTTCTCAGCACGTCAATCCGTTCCTTCTCTTCGTACGGTCCTTCCTCTTCCTCTTCGAGCTCCTCCTCAGAGGAATGTCCTTTCCGTGCCGGCACTTCCCAATTCACGGCGGCTTGCCATATTTGTGCGGTTGCATCCCCACTGCCAGTCAGTACAATGTCACGAGTCGGATGGAACTTGATCGAGTTGACCGATCCACTGTGGCCTTGATATTGCAGCAGACAACGCCCCGTATCGATGCCCCAAATACATGCACTGTGATCGGCGGAAGCAGTACCGATGATGGGCTGACCAGCTTTCGTGCTGACCTGCCAAACGCCGTCCTTATGACCACAGAACTCACGCACGAGCGAACTGACGACAGACTGAGCCTTGAAGCTGGACACGATGCGGCTCGTCTGTGCGCGAAGCTTGTGTCCGGCCTTCACCTTGCTCCCCGCACTGCCCAGCTTTGATTTGAAGCTCTTGTTGACTGATCCATCCACCTCGAACGCATCCTGCAGTGGAAGCCTCTCTCCGACGGTAGAGTCACGTGGAGTTCCTGCAACAGCTTCTAACTTTTCACGCACTAGAAATGAAAATTGAACAGCGTTTTGCAATTTCCACTTTTTATTTAGTGTCGAACAATTTTGTCTTACGCAGTGTACTTACAGCTCATGTTTTCAGCATGCAGTAATTCGAACTCTTTTTCGATTTGCGAAAACAAATGGTGCAGTCTGGCACGGAACGGCTCGTCTCCACCGCCCAAGGACGTAGGCATAATGTCCTCGGCCAGACTGCCCAGTTTCAGCGAACGCTTTGCGGTCATCTGTTTGCCCATGACCGTCGTTCCAACAGCTCCCCCTCCGGCCCCACCAGGGAGACCCGGTCCTGTGGCTCCACCTCCTACACCCCCAACTCCAACGCCACCCGCTGGCCCACTAGCCCCAGTGGTACTAACCCCGGTCGTACCTCCACTAGCCGAGGAGGAGGCAACCGTTGGTTGCTTCGACAAGGAACCGTCTAAGGGCATTTTCTGACGACCAAGCAAATCTAAAGCCATCGATTTTATCGAATCCGCTACCGTGAGCTGGTGCCTTAATCCGTTTCCGTGCGCCACCACCACCAGCGTTGCGCTCCGGGAGCGCTTCCGATGCCGTGTGCGGTGTTGTCGTTGTCGTCGTCGTTATGCAAGTGTGCAAATGCGTCGATTGCCCCCTCCTTCCCGAAGCCAGTGTCACTTCACCACCGCGTTACAGTTGGTTGTATTTTTCAAGGCAATTGTGCTTCGCAAAAACACCCACTTCAGCCCAGTTTTCTTACTGCGCTCGCACAAACTCACTGTTTCACTGAAGGTCAGTATTTCCTAATCAATTTTCACCCGTGCGCAAGCAACTAGACGAAATTACGCTTAAAACATTTTATAAGCGAGAAGGTGGAATTGAAACATCAACAACCGTTTGATTGTTGTTCGTTTTTTGTTACACTAAGGACACGGGATTGGCCAGAAGGATATTATCCGAAAAGACACTCCAAAACAGGGCCTAAAACTAACTTTTCTCGCGCTAGTTGTCGAATTTGTTTTGAGCAACACTTTTCATCGAACAGGCTAGAGATGAGATAAGCTGTCAAACGGAGAGGAGAGGAGTCAAACACCGGTTCTGATATCGACCATTCTACAATTAATTTTGCAGATAAAGCAGAATTTTATGTCACTTTATTATGCAATTAATTTATCAAAAAAATCGCTAAAATTTCAAGTGAATAATCACATAATGGTAAATGGTATTCTAGAGAAAATAGAAAACAACCCTGATATTGCAAGTCCATTCATTTTACGTGATGTTTGACAATACTGTATTAGCGTATGTTTTGACGGTTGAAAAACTATGAACAAATGCCACTCACCACCGAGTGACTGTAGGTGAATGTGTGTGCGTATTTGTTGATCTCTCTCAATTGTTCCCAGCAGATAAGTGACGTCATCGATACAAGTCAAGATCCGACACGGTGTAACGGAATCTTCTTCAAACGCGTGTTGTGTTTACCATTTAAAATGTAAATGTTTCATTTGTTGCATCTAATTTCAATAGCATATAAGTTAGCATATATAAGTTTTTCCGAGTAATCCTATAATACAGTAACTATAAAACACATTCGTTACTGCGCGGATATATGTGGATATTTACGCGAAACGTACATTAAAATAGAGGGTTGTTAGTTCTAGAGCCAACGACATTCTGATTGTTGGAAGTTTAATCATTGGTTTCAGTGATACCAACTGCCGTCGTCACGTGGTCATTGCGTTTGGCAAAACAAAAATCTCCTTCATACCACCGTCAATGCATTTGATATTTATAAGCTTATTAAATGATACGTTTTGTTTTTTTCACAATTGCTTTTTATTGGCTTTAACTTACTGTTCTAGTTTGGACGACTTTTTGGATGCACAATAGTCATAACGTAGTTTATTGCATCTTCATCACGCTGCAAGCGTTGGTATATTTTCCGTTCTGAATCGTTAGCTAATGTTCTGGATCGTACACTAGCTTTCAGTTGCAGGAAATCTTCTTGCAGTTCTTTCATAAGACTTTCGAATCGGTTAATACGGCTCAGGTATGCTTCGAGAACTTTCTGCTCGTGTTCCTGCGTCGTGTTGGTCGTCTTGTTACTTTCCTTTAGCTTGTTGTAGTCTTCTAGCAGTTGATCGTATTTTTGGCGACTCACGAACTCATTCTGAACGTCTTGTGTATTGTTTTTCGGAGACATTTCTACTGATTCCATGTTTTTGGTAATGCGAAACCAATGAACGCTAGCTTCTGGCCAGTAAACACTTCACGAATGAACTAATCTATCTGAACGACAAGCAATAGAACAAGCTGTACGTCAGTCAGTTACCACCCGCAAAAGTTATCAGCGAACGATTACAGACATCACAATGAGTATAATGTGTTGATGATGGTGAGAAGCAGTGTTGTTAGATAAATGAAACTCAAATCGGTAATATGTTTTCATAAAACCATCATATACGCAAGACGCTTTTGCTCAGAGTAAATATATGATATGAAGTTTGTTATTTTTACCAAAATAGTGCAACATGTGCCGTATAAGAAACTGGTTTGCGGTGGTTGCTTTATAATGCTCCAAAAATAAGAGATAATGAGTGGTACGTTCGGTTTGGTGTCTGATAGCTGGCGTTGTTTTTTGGATTTTTTTTTGTAAGCTCCCTAGACAGAAGATTTGCGCAAACACAAACGTCGGCAGTACTTATCAGCTTCACCATAATAAGATAATTAGTTATCTAGCCTTTGGCATCTCCGTTACAAAAAAGGGTTCACATGTAGAAGTCTTTTAACCTTTAAGCTATTTTAAAGCAAAATGTTCTTTCATATCAAATGCAACCTTTTAAAAGAAGTACGTGAAAACAATACGCTAAGCAATTTAGTTTAAAAGTTTATTTCTTCAACCATGGATAGCAGCTGCTTTTGCACATTCTTGAGTAGATTGTTCGAAACCTTCTCGCCTGCCTTCTCAGCTGCAGCTGAGCTAGATAAACCATACTATATAGGCCCCTCTTGTGTGCCAAACAAACAACAAATCAACAGTAGTTTAGACTCCACCATTAGCTATGCAACAACTCAACGATTGGCGCCTGTACAATCTTTAAACTAGTATTTTTAAGCTCCTTTCGATCGGCTAAGCAATGGAGAAGCATTGTTATGTATGTCTAAATATCCACAAAATGGCAAATATGTACAGGGCTGCAATTTTACAACACCTTTCTTCTTAATATCCGTTAAACGCATATACGCATATCCATTGTAAGTTTTAAATTTTTCTGACCTGCAGAAAACACGTCTATTAAAGATGTCGGTTATCAGACATCGTTACATCAGAAAGAGAGATGCGTGTACGTATGCGAGAATGGTGTAGTGGTTATGATTCCTTTTTCGTTCGTCACTCTTCAAACAAATGTAACTGTATTCTGTTATCAAATAGTTTACTTGCTCTCTTTTACACAGTACATCCTTTAAAATATCTTAATTTCTCTAGTGTTCTGATTTTCTGATTTCAATTCCGTTGGGATAGTTAACGATGCGATGTTGTGATGGAGGGTTAGTTTGTACAAGAGGGTTGCAGTTTGTCAACCAGCAGTAGGAGCTGGTCCTTGCTGGTCTCATTTCACACGAAAACTACAGAAACAACGTCAGTATCGACCAGGTTAGCGTTAAACATGGAAGTACTTAGCGTCGATTTGTGATCTGGTTACAGTAACGTAGTTACACAATGGGGCTGTAATCGTTCAGTTGATTGTACAAACGTGCACGTATGCACGTAACTGTTGGTAAAAGAGTTCGGTGGAATTTTCGCGTATTCACATTTTATCTCTTCATCTGTGCCTTGCATTTAAGTGGGTCTTCTCGGTAAGGCGTTAGACATTTATAAATGAAGTAAATTTATTTTGATTTTAGGAGAAACAGTTCTGTTTTCAAAATTTATGTATCAAAGGAGGATGTTATTGCCGCATCTTTCTTTCGATCATACATATTCGCCCCGTTACGAACATGATACTTGCCCCCTTGGAAAGCGCCTCAGGAAGTATACATAGCATCATTTTAAATCTTCTGTGTTTTATTGCCGAAAGTGTCCTTCAAAAAAAAAAAAATCCTTAGACTTAGAGTGAATAAAGAAGTAAATTGGTATTTCTCTTAAATGTACATATAGGACACCATACATCACGACAGGCATACGGCAACTGCAGCGGTAGGACTGGAACATCGACTGGTGATCGACGGGAAGCTCAAATGGGGCGAGATGGGAGTGGGGGTGCAGGAGGGAAGGATGAAGGTCCGGGTGTCATGATGGTGCCAAAAGACTTGTGTTGACACACGGAAAAAAATGTTACTAAAACCCTTCAGGACGATGTGCCTGTGCCGATCTGTCGGTTACTTCTTATACTTTGCTCCTGTTTCCTTTTCACTAGACCGAGCGTGGCATACGTTTTGGCGTATCTGTGTGCACGGTAGCCTTCCCAGAAGGAAAGAAGCTCGATATATCCGTGGATCGTGGAGCCACATTTCCCTGTCTGGATGGGTTTGTGACATCGTATTTTACACGCTTAACATACTCATCAAACATACACACATACACGCCCAACGCATGCATGTTTATAGTACTTACTAGTTTTGCTTGAACTTTTCCTATGAACTATATCCTTGATTTTATTCGACCGTTGTTTTGTTCCCATTCGCTACTACCTCTTACGTAACCAACGCTTAGCCTTGCGCTTGCCACATTCAGTTCAGCTAGCTTAGTATCTTCCTGATTGTTGCAACTTCATTGCTATTACTCTTTTGTCGCTGTATTCTGTACACCAATCTGTCTGCTTAGTTTCTGTCTAACATTCATCCTTTTTCCGTTCAAGATAAATCATCACTATGTAAACTACAATGTAACTTTCTTCGATACTTAAAAACAAAGACAAGAAGGGGATAAAGCTGCCTGGTCTGTTAATCTCCAACAATATGTCCAAAGACATACAGGATCGGATCGTACGCATGAAATCGTAAAAGACGTGAAGGCGTTATATGCCCGTATCTATTCCTTGCCCTTAGCAGCTTTCCTCGCTGTTGCATGTTCTTTGTTTGTATTTGTTTGTCTCTTTGAGGCGTGTGTGCTTGTTTTAGTATGTTTGTTTGTTGCAGCTCCAGGGTGGTATTATTACGGTATAGTTTAAAACCGAGAAGATAAATTAAAAAAAAAACACCCCACACCATCTCAAGACGAGGTGAAAACGTAAGTGAAAACTGAAAAGCAGTAGAACAACAGATGAGTTTGCAACACATTACGAAACTCAAAGCGAAAAGTAGAACGAGTTGGCACCCGCAGGCTTACGGGTTACACAGTCGCGCCGGAATTGGGTTGGTTTGGGAGGCAATCAACCAGTTGCATCTACGATACCCTGCACACACGTGCTCACACACACAAACACACGGGATGGAGGGGGGGGGTAAGGTAGGGAGGAAGGGAATGGGGTAGTTCCGGGGACAATTTTACAATAAATTAATAATTAATTACAATAACCGAATCCGGTCTGCCATATTCCCGCTATTATTGGGCTGCCGTGTGCGTGTTCGCCGCTGGCCGTTGCGTCAGTTCCATCTCGGCCGGAAGGTCACCGCGGACATAGTAGTCGGCCGCCTTGTTGCCGGTACCATTGCTGAGCGTTCCGTTGGCGCTACCGTTGGCAACGTGGCCATTCTGCAGTTGCTGTTGCTGCTGCAGAAGCAGCTCAGCTTCCCGCCTCTTGGCGGCGGCGGCTGCGTCCCTCCTCAGCTGTGCGTGGGGGAAAAGAGAGAAGAAAACAATAAGTTCAAACCGTTTGAAACAGGAACGCAGAGGGAAAAGATCCTTTTGAATTAATTGCACTGGTGAACGAGAACGAAAGTATGCGAAAAATAAATTTAATGGATAGTGATTTTTGCGAAAACAGTTACGTTGGAAGATCACCACGAAGTTTACGCGTGTGTGAGTAGAAATAATTAAAAAAAAAAACTGGTTTTCCAATCCGATCGACCAATGTCCACCTTTTGCCAGTGAAGTGCGAAACGCAAAGACCTTCCCAACAAGTCATTGTGTGGCCCGATCTAACTGACACCTTTTCACTGACACATTCATCTGAAGGGATAATGGCCACCAGCTCAAAAACATTAAACTGTATCGATTGCATAATGATCAATCGTAAGCTTTACATCACGGACTGTCTATCCATCGGTGGGAATATGAATGCGTGCGTTTGATCGTTCAATTGAACACAATATTGGCTATACATACCATGTGAGCTTTGTATGTGTTCTGGTAGAACTCGTTGAACAGGAAGAAGAACATCACAGCGTGCATTCCGATCCACCAGACGAAAGCTTTCGGGTAGTTGCAGTCAATGAAGAGCAGTTGGAAAGCGTGCACCATAATCAGAACGAATTGAACCTGCAACCATGAAAAAGATGCATTAGCATTACCGAATTCGGCTACTGTGTAATGTGTAGAATGCTTCTTTGCTTCTTCTACTCACCATCTGAAGGGCGGTAAGATATTTCTTCCACCACAGGTATTTCTGGAATTGCGGTCCGAGGGCAGTAAACAGATAGTACGTATACATCACTATGTGTACGAACGTGTTCAAAAGGCCGAAGAATGTGCTGTGACCGCCTGGGAGGATGAGAAAAAACAGGATTAGAAAATGAATCTATTGGCGTCCGTCAGGCTGGGGCCAGCTTACCTGGAGTGAACTTAACACCGAACCACACCGACATTGGCATACATCCGTGGTGAATGACGTGCAGTGTAGACACTTGACTACTCTTTTTGCGCATCACAAAGAAGAACTGTGCAAAGGGAGGGGAAAAAAATAGAATCGATATAGTTTGCGTTAGATGTTATGAAATTCCATTTATCGCACAGTGTTGCCCACATTCTAGTCTCGATATGGGCAATAGCACTCGATGGCGCTCGTTCGTTCTATTCGCATTGCTCATCGAGACTCATTCAACAGGTGTATTTTGTAGAACGCACTGACCACTGACTTGCGATCGGTCGTCGGTTGAATACAATTGCTCTCAAAACGCGGCATCTCAAGGCAGTCCAGTTGTTCCGCGTGCACTTGCGTCCATGAACACAGGTTTTCTAGAGTGCTACTTAGCTACCAACATGACCCGGTCAATAGGACTACCACTTACATGCGATCGACCTGTTGCTGACCATACCTTTGTTGGGGTGCCGACGATTGGACAAACTAGATCATCGCCGTATACTAGAACCTCTGCTACATACCGTAGAGGTTGGTAGCCGCAGTGTACACAGCGATGGGTCAACACACATGTTTATAACATACATGTTTATTTGCGTGTATCAAATGTGTGTTAACATTTGTAACTTTCATTTGCAGCAATATTATCGTCACACCATCATACATTTCTGTTTTGGAGCCCAAAGATGGACAACACCAGCCGATGATAGTGTTGTGTTCCATTCCAAAAAGTCTGCATAAATTGCGGGTACGGAAAATCCTACCAATCCAAGTAAGGCAAAAACCGGAATTGATTCGATTTACTGTACAAATCGCGACCGGACAAGCAGCAGAAGCACAGGGCGAGACGACCGGTAACCGATATGGTCGAAGTCAAACGCAGATAAAACGTGTATTGACGCAAAAGCTGGCAAAATAACAAAAAACAAGCTAACGGGAGAGCATGCCTGCTTCACGCAAATGAGATCGCACGAACACATGATGGGTGTGTGTGAGAGGAGGAACTTGCTATTCTGCTTTCTAAGGATTGTTCCAGAAGCCATCCAGAGTCTACAGGAAAGTCACACAGATCGTTTAGCATCAGGTCGAAATGTTCCACCACACGCTAATGTTTATGCGACTTTAAAGCTTCTCCAAACTTCTTCCATTGCCAGCGAGGAGGGAAAGGAATGGGCGGAGAGATCGTCTGAAACCCCTGCCGAGGGGTTCATTGATCTTCTTGGATTGTCAGTAGTCATCTTCAACATTGGACTATCGTATTATAGTACTTGACATTCAAATCTTCCATACGGGTGGGTTGGAGTACCGTATTGTGAGGTCGAACCTTAAAAAAAACGCTTAAGTAAACGCTTCCAACAACGATCGAAACAAAACAAATAACCCCTTTTGGGGGTAGTGCTTTTCTGCACACCCCGGAAACTGGCGAGGTTACATTTATTTTGCACACTTACCGTGCCACCTCACCGTGGATAAGTTGGCGAACATTCTTGAGACGATCTCCACACAAAAAGACTTTAAATCATCACACGATGATGATTCAAAATAGCTAATATTTGTTTTGCACGTCAATATTGACCATCATAAATAGTGAGAAGTAGGTATGCTCTCTCTTTACCAATATATTGTGTGGTTATAATAAACTGTAACTACCTGTAGCCACCTGTCTATGGGAAAAAACGAAGGTTTTGTTTTTGTTCCTTCGTTGAGGACCCATCAACATGGCTCGAGAATACAAGCAAAAAAGTGTAGGTTACACAAAGGAGAACTCTTGGGATGTTGTTTGCCAAACGTGTGACCAGCAGAACACGGGCTAAACAAACGGGAGGCTCATCATCTCGCGGATGTTGACCAGAATTACGCAGCTAATCCGCGAGAAGTTACACACAAAAAAAAAACCCAGCAGGAAATGATGTTCGATTGACGTAAATATTGACTCGAGCATCTCAATCGCCCTTCATTCGTTCTGTCTTTCTTTTTATGTGTCCTCGTTTTTTGGTCTAGCATTTTTTTCCTATTTTCTTCAACCTGTTGCAGACACGAAGGAAATTACCGGAGAGTGTCTTCCGTGAACAGACTGTAACAACAACAACAACAACAACATCGCGGCAGTAAGGATGACCGTGACGAATATGTCGAAGGGCGTTGTGAAGCACGCTACAATTATATTTTTCTTTAACTCATTCGTTAATTTATCTCGCTGGCTGTGAAAAGAAGAACGTTGCACACTGATAATGTTTTGTGTTGAGTGAGCCTTGGATGAGAACGGAAAAGAACGAAATCGAGCCTTTGTTGCATGTGCAAACCAGCGCTGAGCGTCGAAGAAAACCATTTTACGTCCTACAATAATAGGGGAAAGATGTGAAACTTACCGTGTCAAAGAACTCGGTGAATTTTGAGAAGTAGTACCACCAGCAGGCATGCACCATCTAAAGATTATCCAGCAACGGGGGGAGCAGTCACGGGAAGAGAGATAAACAGTGTTAATAAAACAGTTCTGCAACTCTTTTAGAAATATGTTAACGATTCAACGAACGGAGCCAGGGTGCGAGATGCTTTAGTGGGAAAACGATTGAGTTTGGAAGACATTGGGGAGATAAGAACAAAAGGGGATGAGAGCCAGGCGCGAACACATACACACGATAAGGAGTAATTTTCAATCTGAAGAAGATGAACATGATGAAGAAGATGCAAAATCAAAAATGGTGGACAATCAGAATGGAGATTGATTTGATGCGAAATTAATCATGATTTAAGGAGATGAGTTATAATGCAAACAAAAACAAAGTGACATATAGACGAGCATGCAGAGAAGGAAAAGTGGCTTGTGTTAAAGGTGCACAATTAAAACATTCGCTGCTTTCGAAAGACATGCAACAGACAGTAAAAACGCGTTGAGTTTAATAGTAACGAATAATCCTTTACGATCTCTCGATCATGAATGAGTCAATGGTCCAAAGTAGCTGAAGGTAAATGCATTTTGATAGTTGCTGAAGGTTAATGTGCAAGCGTTAACAAGATTAGATGGTAAAAGTAAAAAAAATGTTGTTAATAATTAAAAAAAAAACACAAAAGCATGATTTATAAAATAGCACTAAAAATTGTGCATGTGAGGATGTAAGTTATCACACTGGTTAAAAATAGGTAATAGAAGTGTTTGTTAGGGTTAGAAAGTGAGAGTGGTAAGCATTGATTGCTGGATGTGTATGTTGATGCCCCGGTAAGCAACCCTGGCATTTTTTGTACGACGTTCAGTGCGTTGTGCTCGAGTCTTGCGCCTCGAACGAAACCTACCCGCAGCGTTTTGGGGTGGTTACTATAGTCGACTGGCTGGCATCGGAAGTTATAATGTCCCGTTAGCCAACCCGATACACCAATCTGTAAAAAGTGGCAAAAAGGAAGTCCAATGGTTAGTATGGTACCGAATCCAACTATATTGCTGAGCAGTACTGCTTATTGGTTTTTTGTTTGTGTCCGTCCGTAAAGCATATTCTGTTTAGTGGGGGAGTGTTGTGTTGTGTTCGTGAGTGAATGCTTTGTGCTAATATTTGTGCTTAGGTGTGTCTTGGGTAGTTTGTGTTTGTATAATTGGTACGCGTCTTGTAAGTTTGCATGCCTCTTGTGTGAGGTTTTAATCAGCAAGTTCTTCATTAATCGTGGCTATGGTAAAATAACAGCAACAGTGCTGCACGCTACACTAATAATCGTCAGCTTGCTGTAAAGCGTAATTTGAAAGCTCAAAAAGAACTGTATCAACTTCTGCCCTTCTCACATTAAAACCGCCCAAACATACAAACTGTCTTAAATTAGTGATCTAACGCGACTGTTCACTGGCTTTTTGCAGCTTTCAGAGTGTCTTTTACTGCAATTCACGCGCATACATACATATCAACACACTTATTCGGCCTAGGTCATACGCTAGGATTCGTTGGAGCATTTCAGTGCGCTGATCTGATGATGTGCGCATATTTCTCGAGGAGACTCCAAAATTTTATTTGTAGTGGGACTGTAACGAAAAGATCATGTTTGGTAGCTCTTTTTATCTCACTCCCTCTCGCTCTCTCTTCACCAGATTGTACTGTAGCATACATGTATGGTCCGCTATGGTCATAGTTTTGAGCGGATGCAAGTTGAAGAATACACCTCACGAAGGTGTCGTACAGTTGTTCCGAGTCCGAATTTCCCTTTCACCACAAAACGGTTTCGACCATGAAGCGATGTTTTATTTTCTTGCAACGACGAATAGGACGAGAGAACACGAAGGAACAGCAGGGCAGGACTGATCGATCAATCGGAAGAGTTTTTGTTTTTTGGGCACGATTAGGATCGCTGAGGATTGACGCTTGCTGCAGACTACTGTCAAACACTTACTCTCATCGCGCGTCCGGTAGTACTGTGATCCACGGGCTGGCAACGGAAGCTGTACTCGCCCCACCAGCCGCCCATTAAACACTACACATACGAACCCGGAAGTAGCGATCGGTCAGCAACGCAACACAGCGGGACAAGCGGTAAAGGAAACGTTCGTTAAAAAGAAAGAAAAACAACAATCAAGGTTTAAAGCGTTTTCAGAAGGGAAGGAGATTCGTCCTAGTGGTTCCTTTCTCTTTGCGGACTTGGGAGAGGGGATAGGTCGGCGAGTTCGTAGCCTCTTGCTTTTGCTAGGCAAGGTCGAACGGAGCGTTCCTTGTAGAATGGCCAAAAGTGCACTATACCTAGTGAAAGGGACTTAGCCCCCAAGCGCTCTTGGGAGTAATTTAACCGCTTGCCATGGGAGTTCATCGCTCCGTTGTCCTTACGGGCTTGGAAGCCTTGGTTCGATTTAATCCTTCCGTGGTAGGGGGATCAGATCATGAACCTTTTGGTATGTCTTTACAACTAAATTTTAATGCACTTTAATAATATAATATACGATACAGTGCAACGACTCAAACAAAGGTCGTTCGAGTAAATGTCCTCAAAACAATGGTTTTGCAGATCGTTGTCTCTTGTTTCCGTTCATTGCCACATGCAAAGGATACAAAACGGGTGTAAATAAGGAAATAGGTTATCTAAGAACAGGTCGAACCGTGCAATAATACAAATTCCATATATCACACACAATGCTTATACATTAAGCTTATCTTTAGCGGAAAACTGTTTTGTTTTGCGAAAAAAATTGAAACTGTAAGGCGTCTGCAAGAGTGCGTCAAATAGTGTCGTTGTCGTGTACGGGTTTTTTGCCCTGTTAATGTTGTGCACATTAACGCGGTTTGGTCGGTTGGTTTTGGTCGAATAAAAAAAAAAAAAAAGAGCTAAAGTAATCATTGTCAGTAGCAGTAGTCGTAGATCGTTGAAGCTGAGCCGTTGTAACAGCTGTCGGTGACAATGTACCTCATAGAATAACCAGGCACTGAACACGACTTGAACGAAGTTGTACACTATGAGGGTGTTTTTGAGCTGGAAGGGTTT
>KB679201.1:0-42104 GCA_000349165.1 Anopheles christyi | reverse complement strand
GAAAGACGGCATTTTAATCAAACCTTTAATACCATGGCAAATGCGGTTGTATTATTCAACCCATTTTTTATGTTGTCATGTCGTTAATCATATCCATTGCGTCATATCCAAATAATAACGCAATAACATTAAGAGATGACGAATGGTGCAATATTTGGACAGTGCGGGAGTACGGAAGTTCGGAAATGAGAGAGAGAGAGAGAGAGAGAGAGAGGGTTGTTTGTCTCTTTCGAAACACTTTCACTCTCCTTTAGCGGGAACGTCTCGGAACGCACGCGTTACCAATTTTGCGCAGCAGGCTGTAATGGTGTGATCGAATACGATCAAAGGAAAACAGTGCCAGGGGGAACTGAGTGGGGTAAGGGGATGACTTCGTTTCTTCTCGCACACCTGCATTTTTAAAGGATTGAATATTTCTGGACTCTCATAGTTTTTAATTTCCTTTCTTCTCTGCTGTGTGATATGAAGTGATTGATTCGGTGAGAAAAACAAGGTTGTGGTTAAGGTATGCCGGTATTTGAGGTGAGTGTAGGGTAAAATTCATTTTTTTAACTCCTCTCATGAGCTGACGCATCTTACTCATCTCCTGCGCTCGATCAACAATTGTACTGTGTGGACACAATACTTCAAGTACTATTTTTGGAAAGTGCGCAACGCAATTTCGGTTTGGCATTTATTTAGCTTCCCGTGTGACCTTTTCTTCCGGCTCATACTCCCCCAGAGATGTATCCGTCGCCGGGATGGGGTAAGTAAATCATTTTTTGCGTGTACCTCTCATGTCAATATTCGATTTATTTATTTCAAGCAAACCGTGTTTCTGCTAGATGACTTTCTTCGGTCCTGCTGCTGCCCCCGGCACCGGTACCGGAAACGACGCGGCGTACGGCACTCGGTGAACTCTGGGTGACATGCGACCGCTTCGGTTGACCACGACCTCTTCGGTGTTACGTAAACGAGCCGTCTGGTTCAGCTGGAAAAGTAAGAAAGCGCCCTGGGAGGAGTGTGGCGTTTGCTTTTTTAGGGGAGAAAAAGTGAATGAAAGGGAACGGAATTTCTCCGGCAAATGTACAAGAGCGACAGATATGGGTGTCATTTTTCATGATTGAATTTCTTCCAAATCGTTCGCTGCGTGTAGCAAAAACAAAGCAAAAAGGAACATAACATGAATCCGGCGGCATGGTGATGGGCGATGGTTGGTTGATATGCAGAGATGAAGGGTGATGTTTTTTGTGCACCTGGCTTTCCTCGCGTCTTCGGGTTTTGGTTGATGAATTTCTACAGGCGGTTATGAGATGAGTGAGAGAAAGTGAGAGATTGCTAAGAAAAGTGACGAAGTGGACAAACATAAATCATCATAATAATATTGCGTATTGGGTTGTTGTTTGTTGAGAATGGTAGCTTACAGCGTGTGTGATAATTGAATAATAGAGTTATGCACGTGAAAGCACTGCAGGATATGGTTTAGCGATGGGAGTGAAGCTCATGTGATTATTTTTTGTGGATAAGCTAATGTAACTGAATAGGTACTGTAATTATTTTTGCTCAAAAAAATTCAAAAGAAAACTGTGATTTAGACTTCATTCAATGCAGTTCAAAAAATGTTTGACTACTCCAACTCTCTACACGTGCAGCTCGATGTAATCAAAATCTTCAAACAAAGCAAATAAATCAGTAACCATGCCAAACGGGTCACCGTGCTTACACATTGACCCAAGATGGACTTTCGGTACTCGAAAGGGTCCTTTATGTTACCGATGCCAATCCCGCGGGTGCATAAACCGGACCATTACATACCGATGCTGCTTGTAAGAGGGTGCAGTTTACGGGTCATAATTCCGGATTCAACTTGCGTGTGTACCGGTTTTTTGAAGGCACACTTTGGACCCGTGGTACGGCCTGTATGCTTCGCACTCGCTATGCGCTTCACTGAGCGCGCACTGGTTTTTAGCCAGCGGTGAATTTTACGCGCATCATTGCATCACGGTTGACGGTTGACGACAAGCAAAGGGATGAAAGTGGACCGTGGCAGCTTCTATGCTCAAGCTTACCGTTTTCGCGCGTATACTACTGCAACGCCGTGCAATGGAAGGCCTAAATGGTGTGTGTAACCTGAGAACCGTTTGCTGCGGTGGTGTAGAAATGCGAGACAAACCTGATCATCATGGCATAAATAAATCGATCGTTCCGGCTCTGAGGCGTGTTGAGTTCGTATTCGGTCTCACTGTGCTGTGAGAAACTATTCTCATTCTCACTCGCTTGCTGCATGTGCCGTTGCTGCGGTGTGTTGTGTAATGGAGATCGTATCATCTTCCTGCATCTGCATACAAACACAACACTGAACCTTTGCATGGTGGATCGAATCGCAAAACAATTCATCCAATTCACCGACCCAAACGCTTACTTTTTGGCAATTTCGCAACTGCAGCTGAACTCTTCTCTACCCAAATTGACTTAAAACAATTTGATGCAGACTTCTTATGCATGAGCATATGTTTGGGTTAGTGTGCATGGACGGACAAAACAAATAGCAAATTTCGCGATTATCATCGGTGTGTAACCGTAGTGCAAGTAGGCCTAGGCCGGTTACGAGCATGGATTGAGGGATTCAAATGAGAAAAAAAGAAGCACATTTTCCAGCTCAAACGTGTGAACAAACAAAACGGCGCGAATAAAATACAACCCAGGTGACCCACAATGCTAATGTGGTGAAATGTGTGTGCTCTGAACCAATTGAGGCGATTCAGAAGAATTGGGAACAATTTCAAAATCATTATTATCATTATTATCATTGTTGGCGATGGGGGTGGCGGGTAGGATGGCTCTGATAATTTGTTTACAGGCGGTCTATGTATGTAACATGTTGTTCTGTTGAAGGAGGATAATAGCATATGCTTGTGCGTGTGGTTTACTGCATACTGCAGGGTTTGTAATGGTCCAGATTTGTGTATACAATTAAGTTAGATCCGTCAGTGTGACCGGGAATATAAAAACATTTTACTAATTTGATCGTTGCACTCTCATGTCTATAATAATGTGCAACATAGTAGGCAATGGAATGAAATCAGTCAAGAAGGAAGAGAACCCCTGCAATAATCATTGAAGAAGCGCGTATTTGGATGCTTTGGTCTTCCCTCCTCCAAAACGAGAGCGCTTCATTACATTGCTTCTGCATATCAAATCACTTCACTCGTTTCGATTGATTTTTGATTGGATTAAATTGTCTGGTTGAGTGAAATAGATTGAACGCGTCAGCATAATAGCTACGGCAGGCCGAACAAATGGATGGTTAATCTTGCTGCTTGTTATCGTGATGTGTTCAGGTGCGTCCGCCCAGCGAATGCAAAATTGAAAGCGAAAACAATTTATTATTAGATCATCCGCTGCTGAGGCAAGCATCCTAGCGAGGCCAGATGCATTCAAAATGAAAATATCGGTTTTATGTTACGCTTTTATTTAGACTGGATGTCAAACACTGCGAGACTCACGATGTGAAAGGGCGCAAAGGCTTGGTACCGAGAGGATTGTTTCTCATATTACGTTGGTCGATTGATTAAACGAAGGTACAAACATGCATTGGAAAAGGATGAACTATTTGAATGTTATTTACTGATTGATTGGTGTTGATTGAATTTGAAAATTGATCGTTGTTGGTGGGGGTTTGCTGGGCGATTTGCCCGGTTGGAATTGCCCGGTTTAATTACAATCATATCTCGCGACAGATCATCCATAAGGGAACAAACATGCGAAGAAGTGGCAGATTAATTAATCAATCACGGACAGAAAGGCGAAAGCAAACCAATTGGTGGAAGCTTTGTTCACGTTTAACTGAATGGAAAAGGAAAGGTTTGGCTGCTCCGTTGGTCTACCGCAACCCTGCCACAAACCGATCAATTAGGGCCAGGGCTGTTATGTCATCGGATCTCGTTGCCATTTCCGTTTCATCGCTGGTCGGTAATCGAGCTGGCGCCAAAGGGGAGAAGCACACGCCCTAAGATGAGGATGTTGACGATGATGTGCCGATTTGTGTGCAATTTAATCCTCGAGTACCTTCAGCCAAAGCCGTGGAGACACAGGGGGAATACCGTTTGGGGCCTTTTGTGCGAAATAAATAGCAAATTGTGAAACAAGCGAAATGACACACCGGGTGTGATGTATATGCCTTATCGGATTCTTGGCTTTTGAGTTCGTCTGTATGTTGTTGGCGTCTGCTGTAAGAGAGACGCTAATTGTCAAGATTGCCTTTTCCGGAAATGGGGGATACTGTCGTAAATAGAAATTATTTTTTGGCATGCTCAACAAAGCGCTGCGGGAGAGTGCTTAGATAACATACGTAGATTGAATGACGATTTTCGATGCGAGAAAGCCGACAGGTGGATAGTGGTTTAATAAGGAGAAAATCGGAAGTTACACGATGTTGCATCATGCTATGTGTAAGAGGAGAAAAATAGGAAAACACGAGATAGGTGTGTCTTGATTGGTTTCATGCTTACCTACTACATTGCCCTTTTGATTCCCCGGCATTATTAAGAAGCTTTTCAATTCTTAACGATGCATTCTGGAGGAGTATATCATCGGAAAAGCCATCGTACAAACAAAACGATAGTGTGAGATATTCTTCTTTCAGTAAACAAAACATGTACCAACTCATCTCCGATATTGCTTTCGCAATGTTCTGCCTGCTTGGTGTCATTCGCTGTTTTCGATTTGTGTGTATTGTTCCGGTTTTTTTATTACCTCAAAAAAGTGTTAAAAAATTGAAAAAACCCTTTTGCTTATTATAAGATCGTATCAGTGTGTGTATAAAGGTAAGTTGTATATTCAACGGACGAACGCTTAACACAACTCCAAACAGGGGGAGGAAATGAATAACAAAACTCGTTTCCTGCCATTTTATGTTACATCTATTGCTCCAGTTGCGTCTGTGGGATTCGATTGTGATCTTGAGTTTGGTTTCTTTTGCACACTTACACGTGATATCGTTGTTCGGTGCGCCAATGTATGTTCCTGTTACAACAAGTAAGAATGACAATCATGTTTATCCACGTTCAGAATGTAAGTAACCACTTATACTTTCGTTTTTACTACGGATGACCATTCGATGTGGCTGGTTGGTCATTTTCCAACTGCGTTTGTTTCGATATCGATGATTATATGGATTTAATGAGGAGGAGGAGGTCAAGCAATGCTTAATAGTTTAACCTTACTTATGCAATTGATGGTCAAACGTGATACCGATATGCGGTGTTGGGAGATTGTGTGTTGGGTGAATTAAAGCTTCTTGAATGACTGAAGAGAGCGTAAATTGTTTGCTTACGTCTAAGTATTAGATTTGATGTCATTTCCATCGGTTATCCTTTGTTTTTAAGATGGGTAAATGTAACAACGGGGGCCGTGAGGGAATGTGTTTTGTTTTTTCAATGTTCAAAGCGAATTTAAGACAATTGATGCATCTAATTTGTCCATATAATTTTAATGGCAAACGGTTGTTTATGGGTTTTTTTTGCCTTATGAGCCGCTATTAACATTCTATTTTTTGCATTTACGGGAGTTAGTAGTGCTAAGATTACGAGAGACTTGTTGTGGTGGAAAGTTGTAATAAATAAGAGGTATGAGCACTCAGGCTCAGTTAACTTCTAATGTAAAACTTTTAAACTATTTCATCTAAATAACTGTTAACAATTGAAAATATGAAAACATAAACAAGTATAGTGTAATTGGTAAAAGAACAATTAGTCCTTCTCTTGAATTTCCTCACGAGCACAGTGAATAAGAAACATAGTTCGCCCGATATCACAATGATTTTACGATTGAAAGTACAATTGTGGCGTTGCAGGTTTAATGGAAAACTCTCCCTTTTTGTGTATATGTGCATGCTCTGGGGTTGGTTATGAAAAGGTATCTTAACGCGATGAAACAAGAGAAGACTTTGCAGTGACGAATAGAAGTAAAGAGTTTTGGGTTTGCTCTCCTTTTGTGTCTCGTGTTTTGGTCTATAAATGTTGCACTCACTCGAAACCACCCACAGCCCCAGAGGGCTGTAGTGGGATTTGCAAGCGCGTTTTGAATTTGTTTATATCGCCTAACTACGCTGGTTTTCTTCAGCTACACTTTGCTTAAGTTAGTTATTATGTGTTAATGTTATATGCCACGTTTCCACCACGTTGTGGCATCATTAAGTAGTAAGCTTGAGATCACATGAGTGGGAAGAAGTAGAGAAGGGTTTTGGAGCTGTTTAAACTTTAGAGTATGCCTAACTTGGTACCTTTGGTAACACAAAATGAGGTTATCTTTTGCTAAGCTTACGACCAACAGTAGTAAATATAAGAACGTCACGATTTTTGTTGGCAAACATAAAAGATAGAACAACTGTCCGCTCTTCGATCCACTCTTTTGCTTTCCTACCGTACGCAATTTGATTGTTTGTGGTGTTTTTTTGTTGTTGTTGTTTGTATTACGCTACTAAGTTTAGTTAAACGTTTGGCCTAAATAATTTGACTCTAGCTAATTAACAGTAAAGAGGTGTATGTGCTCTTCGATAATAAGGAATCATACTGACGAAGTGTATGCCATTAATCGTATGCCTTTCCTAAATCACATCCTACAGCTTGGACTCCTTGGCTAAAAGCTGGACTTGTAGCTTGGTATTGCTGTGATCATTTGCTTGCGGTATGTAAGCTAATAAAAAAACGCACAATTCACTTAACTACGTGAAGCTGTTTTTAATACATTTCCGCATCCAATTTCAGTTGACTTTAAACCTTTTGTTGTGCTTAGCGTTTGTTGCCAGTGCAGTGTTAAGACACATTAAGAAAGAGCAAACAGTGTATAGTAACTAATTGTATCGTATGCTTTCACCGCACCTTGGTCAGTAATTGAAAAGTCATTGCAAAAAGGGTACGTCTTTTTGAGGCAATGCGTATGAATTAAACCACTTTTAGAGTGCAGACTATTGTGTAGGTGCATTGACGTTTAACAACAAAGCTCAATGTACTAAGTAATTGTCATAAAACTGTGTCTTTAAATGTATTGTCCCCTTAGGGAGCGCTTAGCTTAGCAGATAACGGTGCTTAAAATATGCGAAAAAATATATCATGCTGTGCTCAATTATTAGCTGCTGTTTCTTAGACAGTTAATACAAATGGATTTGTTCCACGTATATTTAAGTAGCGAAAGCGAGATTCATTTTTGAATCTCGAAGCTCAGTGGGTATTCCTTTGCATCATCTCTCCCTTTCTTGATATCAAACATTGCTCTAACTAGTACATAAACAACGTTTCATCTACGAAAACAAAAAAAACTCGATGCACTTTGCCTAGCTACCATCACCTTTTTTCCGTTCTCCGCCATCTTTCCTATATACTAGCTCGATTGTTTCCGATTGTTGCAATCTTTATCTGCACTTCTGAACTGAATGAAATCAAAAAGCCAGTGGAGATTGTTGCAAGAGTTTGTTGATGCCACCCTCCCATTCCTTGCCTTGTGTCTCTACTTTGGACGGAATTGATCGATTCGGAAACGCTTCCAATCGATTTTGCCGACGAACAATGAAATTGTTGCTGTTTGGAACAGCAGAAGAGCGGAAATTTTAAACGTGTTCGAAGACAACGCTAAAAAGTTAACCACAATGCAAGATGGTTTAAGCTGAGCTATTTGGTAAAGAGTCCAGGAAGCAATGTAAAGAGAAGACGCTTAAATGGATTGAAGTTTGTTAGATGTTTATGATTATAGACTAAAGCCTACAGCTTCTAGTAGCTTTGATAGCTGCTTGTCCTTATGGTTTATGGTTCTTTTTTGTTTTGTGTGTACGTGCGTGTGTCTTACCACTCTTTTCCCTTTCCTTCACTATTCACTAATTTCGACGATTGTATAGTTTTCTTTGTTGGTTGTGTGTTGATATCATTATCGCTACAGTTTGGTATTCTAGCCGCCGTCCCTTGAAGAAATAAAAGCTTTTTAAGAAAGTTCACTACAGAGAGCAGGATTTCATGCTAGCTATAGAGAGAGAGAGAGAGAGAGAGAGAGAGAGAGAGAGAGAGAGAGAGAGAGAAAACGAGGTAAACTGGATATTGAGACAGAAATGGAATGACTGTCCTTTCTAGTAACTACGATGTCGCAAGGCAAGGGGTAAGGTAGCGTTACGTTTAGCGTATGATAAGTTGGTTTTTGATGAACTTTGCTCCTCTAGCAGATGGAAGATGGAAGAATTTGAAGCTAATCTAAGTACGCGCTAGCTAGAAGCAAAGGTGCTTCCGGTACGCTAGCTGTGCGAACAACGAGT
The DNA here is from genome assembly GCA_000349165.1 of Anopheles christyi. Taxonomy (NCBI): domain Eukaryota; kingdom Metazoa; phylum Arthropoda; class Insecta; order Diptera; family Culicidae; genus Anopheles; species Anopheles christyi. The sequence continues at coordinate 33,826 of KB679201.1, read as the reverse complement.
AACGAGGGAGTGATGTCGGACCTATGAGATTCGTTATCTTGCATTCGATGCATTTTATACATCCTTTGCGTTCGGTTTGACCCGGCTGACGTGCAGGGCCTTTTTGAGATTATCCCTAAAGTAGCGCCTTAGGGTAGTTTGGTAACATTACGACACTTTATGCTTCTTTCGCGGATCCCGTCGGGCCAGCTCGGGTGTAGAGTGTAGTGGCAACTCTCGCCACATGATCTACAACGACAAAACGTGGGGGAAACCAGTTACGTTAGCATTGATTGGTGGTAAGACGGTGACATTTTTGTAACTCACAATCTCCTCGTCGTCCGGTACACGGGACAGCAGGTCTAGCACCTCATTGTTGGGAACACTGTGCGGTCGAATGATCCGTCGGCTGAACTTTACCAGACCCCACAGCAGTAACAGCACCCGCATCGGGACATAGTGTAAGACTAGACAAGCAGATAGCAGCAGAAGAGCCGTCAACCAGCTGAGTTCCGGCACGGAGAAGTTGAATGTGCTAGAAGAGCGAACAGGAATGTTGATGAAATTGCGTGTTTGCATATTGGTATTGGCAAAAGTTACTTTTTAACACTCTCCCCCAGTGATGCGAGAAACCCGATCGTGTTCTGTACACTCTGCGACACTTCCTGTATGGCCTGCAGCCGTTCCTTGATTGTTTTCTTCTCCTCCTGTAATAAAAATGAGGTTAAAATATTAAAGCGGGGATAGGTTTTGTAGCAAAGCGGGTCTACATTAATAATGAATAATGATACCAATGCTCACCTTTTCCTTGTCCTCCTCATCCTCGTCGTCGCTGGCTATATCGTACTCGTCCGCTGTCGATTGGGAGGAGCTTCCGGTTAGCCATCGAATCAACCAGTTCCTAAACGACGCCCACGTGAGAAGGGAGAGAAAGAAAGAGTTAAAGTCACAATCGCAATGTTTAATTAATGTTTCATGCCCGGATGCTTGCGTGGGTTGCTAGAAACTTCGTTTTGCTTTTCGCAGAACTAAACGGAAATCTCCATTTGCATCGCGTTTGTGTGGTCAGGGCAAACATGAAACAGATACACCGAACCGCATACGAATTTACTTACTTCAGCAGGTACAGAAGGGCGACGGCCGGGATGGTGGAAATATCGAACCAGATGCAGCCACAGACCCATAAAACGAGTGCTATAAATGACCGTATCGGAGATTCCCACTCAAAGCAGCTCCTGGGAAAGGTTAGGGAATGCAAAAATAGGGGAGAGAAACCATTAATACCTAGCAGGATTCTTCCGGAACAGGGCTTTGTTTACGTTGGCTGTTGAGGTTTGGTTGAAGATGTGATTTTGTTAGTATCGATTCTCGTTTCGTTTCATGGCACGGTAGCAACAAAGCAAGGCATAAAATGATAATCGAATCATCAATTCACTCCCAGGGGAAAGATTTGAATTGGGGTTTATCATGCACAGGTAACCGTAAAGTATTTAACAGCAAAAAATAAAGAAAAGTGAACAATAACTGTGTTGGAAGCTGTCCATTACGCGCAAATACAGTACACAGATGGGAGAAAATCAAAGATGGATAAAATATGTCCGGCGATACCAACCACCAAGCGTCTCCATCGTGGGATAAGAAATACCGTAGGAAATAAAATAAAAAGATTCCAATTGGAAAGCATTCCACCAATCTCCGTTGAAACATTTCATTTTCTACGCGGGTCTGCATTAGTAATGTGTGTAAAAGGAGAGGAGAAAAAAAAAAACATTCAATTATGTTACGGTTGGAAGTGAACTGAAAGACTAGTGGTGGTGCAAGCTGTGAGCATTTCTAGTCAGCGTGTGATTATGCGCTCTTTTTTTGTTTGCATCTCCCGCTTAATGTGGTAAGGATGTACGGTTGCTTTTGTTCCATTACGATCCCGCTTGTTCTCCCTTTTTCTTTAAATCAAGAACTGGTACAAGAGGATGATGAAAGTATAAAAAAAACTGCCATAAATTTATCCCGAAGTGTGGGTATCCCGGCCTTTTCAACAGCGATGTCGTTGTTGGGGACGACAATTTCCTTTTTCCCCTGTATGTTCACATTCGTGCGTTGAGCATTTCGCTGAGAAAGTGTTAGTGATGCACAATGGCACAATACTCACTGCACGAACTGTCCCACTTCGATAAAGTACATAATGACGGCCTTCAGTCGGGTGACGTTGCGCAGGAAGAGCTGCCGCTTGAACTTGGCCTCCTGCTGTACCAGCTTTTCCTCCTTTGGCTCGAGAACTCGCAGGGCCGCCCGCAACTTGTTCCACATGACCGTCATTTCTAGCAGAATCTAACAACAGCAAAACATTAAAAAACGAAAAAAAAAAATGATAATTTCATAGAGCAAATGATGCAATGGTGTAGGGAATATTTGAAAAGCGTTAGGGTTTTGAATCACTTTACCCACCTGAGGTTGGGTGCCCTTGGCGCGGGTGTACATTTTCTTGTCTTTGAGCGCGTACCAGCGTTTTTCACCGTTGCGTATCTTTAGCAGCGGTATAACTACTTTCCCAAGGAACTCCACCTTGTGGTCGCGATCTTCGTCGTAGACGGTGATTTCCAGCACCGATGACATGTCTTTCACATTGCTAAGGAAACACGTAGGACAATGAGAAAAGCAGATTCATTAGCAAGCAATCCAGCAGAATGGGATGCCCATGTGGAAATGTGTGAAAACGGCTTCTTACAAGGTAAAGATTTTGTTCCAATTGGGGGTCAGCGTTTTGTACTCGGTTTGCGTCTGTAGCCGGGCGTTGATAAGCTCCAGCACGACGAACGGATCTGATTTACCACCGATGTCCGCTGCTGCCAAGCCGGTCGCACCGAACACCTTCACCGTAAGATGCCCAACGTCACGCATGTTTTGCAGGGATTTGTGCCATATCTGGAATAGAATAGAATGACAATGGAAATGTATAGAGCATCTAGCGAGATCTGCCGTTAATGACACACGTACGTATCGGCTTTGGACGAGGGCACGTTCCTTGGAATCCTCCTTGTACGCCGTTAGGTCTGTGATGGTTTCCGAAGCGGTCGTACCACTGATTGTCAGCATTAGATGGACCTCGCCCGTACATTCCTCCAGCGGTTGCCAAATTCCGTGCGTGCGTTCGCGAGCTAAGCTGCGCAGATCGATCGTACACTTTCCGTACGTGTTGTACTTCCCGCATACTACCACCTCCAGTAGCTGGTCATCGTCGAACAGATGTAGATCGAACTGCTCTAACCAGCGTGCCCGATAAGCGGCTTTAGACTTGTATTTCTCATTCCCTAGCCTGTTATACGACAGCAGAGTGTGGGTCAGCTTGCTTTCATCGATAGCATTTTCTCAACGCAATTACCTAAACCTGACATAGAGATCGTTCAGTCCATTTTCGGCATCCTGTGGGAGTCCTTTGGCTTCGATCAGCACGATCGTAACGACTGAGCTCCAGATCTGCGATTTTAGCCGGCGCGATGCATCGGCCAGCTTTGGATTGCGCTGAAAGTACTTTCGATCGTGAACGGAAACGGAAAACGGGGAGGCGGGAGGTGGTGCGATTTTAGAGCAGAAAGAAAACAACGAGCACACCCCAGGGCGGGTGTAGAAACGAGTGACTGCAACTGAGTTGAAAAGGCAAATGTGAAATGAGGGTGGCGAGTGAGAAATAACGAAAGGCCGAAAGGCCAATCGAATGAGTCGATTCAAAGGAAACCAAAGAGTTGCAAAACGTGGAAAGTGTAAACCAAATCAAGAAATAAGATAAAATAGAACAAAACAAACAGATCGAACGCTTTGGTTGCCTTAGGACGGAGTGTGATAGAGTGTGATGTGAGGAAGATGTAAGGGTTCTCACTTGCTCTTTGTCTTCTTGCGTCTTTGGCCATAGTGTGACGCTAAGTTTTAACTCTCCGAGGTCTTTCGATGCTCGTTGTGCGTCTTCCAGCTTGATGTTGAGGTCTTCTGCTCGGTTGAGCTCCAGCGAGGTAAGGTACAGCTTGGCCGATCCCATGAAATCATCCTGGAGGCCCCAGTCATAGTCAAACACCTGTTTGAGGACGAACATTGTGATGAAAGTGTCAGAGAACTGTTGACAGCTGGTTAAGTCGATGACGTTATCACCTTAATAACTATTGGTTGAAATGGATCTTCCACTGGCACGACGAACGTTTCATCCCACACGGGGTTTAGGTCTTTATGAACTGTTTTCGATTTGTACAGCAGGCGTCCTCCAACTTTAAACTTGACGTAAGGATCACTCGTTCCTTAAATCAAAAACAATATGCAATAAAATGTATGATGAGGTCTCTTTTCTCTGCCGGTCTTACCACTCTTATCCATTGCCACCAGTCCATGGCCACTGATAAGATGCACCCGAAGCTGAAAGAAGGAGTGTTGCCTTAGCTGTGTCTCCCGTCTTCGTTGATGTTCTTCCGCGGGGCTTAGACCGGACATCCCACTTGGTCCAGGAATTTCCGAAACCTTTGGCAGTCCACCGATTGTCAGATGACCCAATCCGCTAGGTCCTGCTGTCGCCTCCACGTCCACTTTCGTTGTGAGCACCTTCAGTACGCTCGCTACCCCGGACGAAGACACTCCCTCACTGATCGACCCCACCACTCCCGTGCCACTCATTGTTGCATTCCTGTCCGCTCCCTTGGCCAGTGGCGAATCTCCAAGCGTCTGAGCACGATGCCGAGGCGATTGGTGGGGTGTAGCTGAGCTGCTGTGCTCTGCCGAACTATTGTCAGCCGCGTAGTCACTTTGGCTGTCGCGACGTCCCTCGAGCTCTTGGCCGAGTGAGCCGCGGAGCCGTTCCTTACTGCGTCCACGTGACCATCGGTGCTAAAGCAAGGAAATGATTGGGAAATGCGTTGTGAAAACTGGTGAACAAATTACGCGGAAAATGAAGTCTTACCCTTAGTGTGTTAAAAAATCCGTGCGTTCGTTGTATGACACCGGCCGGTATGGTGGGAACGTTGGCGGAACGGGCCCGCTGCGGTGAGGACTGTGGTGAGTCACCGGAACCGCCACAGTCGTTGCAGCTAAGCTCCGAGGCCGACTTACTCAGGTGTTTCCGCAACGAGGAGCATTTGGATTCTAGATTCAGTCGAGAACGTTCTACAGTATTGAGGATCGCATAGTGTGTGTGTATGTGTGGTGGGAGGTTTGTTTTGTGTTTATAGTGGAGCGTGGAAGAATGTTGCGCATTCGGCAAGCATAGAGTGTATTGCGGAAGGGCAAGCGAACGGGGTTCGTGTGTTTCACGGGCCAGCCATACAGATAGTTAAAGTACAGAGAATAGCTAGTTGAAATATTGAGCATATATATCGCGTTTGTCTACAAACTACAGGAACCAAACGAGTGAACACAAATGATAACTTCTCTTACTACGCTTAGTAGAAAATGATTGCAAGATAGCTTAAATAATATAAACTAGTAAAAAAACTTATTCAAAAGTCATTGAGTCGGTTGTATTAAAAAAGTTTGAAAATGTCTTGTCTGTTCATCACTTCTTTACCATTCCAGAAAGTAAGTTTTCTGTTTGTACAAGAGGCGAAATCGAGAAAATGTTATAAATAGAATCTCGTATGATTTGTAACCCTCGAGGAATGAAAGTTTGCTTCTTAGAAAAGGTCGCGCCGGATAGAAAACTATCAGGCTTCGGGTAAAAACATCTCTCCACCACGCACAAGCTGTTGTGTGAAGTATAAAACAACAACAGCTTAAACTTTTAAAGAGAATACTAAAACAGTCAAGCCATCTCTGCCAATGAGTGTATTTGGCCCCAAGTTCGAGAAGTGCAGATAGAGGCTTCAAAAATAGCTCCTTCGCAAAAGAGTTTGAAGCCAGCCGGCGGATTGTGAGTTTTGCATGATTGTGTTTATTTGAGATGAATCTTTTCTGCTGAGATATCATCGTTCAGCCTTGTTAGCCTTTTGCCAACATCATGTCCGGAGCCGGCACTGCCTCCAATAGGCCGCGTGCAGGTGAGTGTTTGTTTATTTATAATTATTGAACGCTGTGGAAAACGCTCGACTGTTTGGTTACGGGGCAAACGGTCGTAAAGTATATCGACAGGAATGCATAATGAGAACCGCCAAAATCAACAGGTGGTGAAAGAGCGGTCACACACACCCACACCCACAAACACACGCACAAAACGTGATACACACAGTGGAAAAGTTTGACCTCGGAATGATTTGATCAAATTAATGGTCGATAATGAAGCGATTTATAAGATTGTGTTTTGTCGAACATTGTTGTTGATCGTTTGTACGCCGAAAATGATACCATAAGGATGCAGAAACGATGAAATAGATTGGAAAAGGCTGCTCGTACCATTCTGCTCGATGAACGGTTTGCGCGAGGATTAAATCGATTGAGCTGATCTGAGGCGATTTAATTTAATGCTTGAACGACATCATGATGGAAAATGTAGCAAACGTGTACCACCTTAACGTATGCTGTTGGTGCATAAAAAAAGGATAATATTTAGCGTGTTATATACATTGTGACAGGAAGTGGAAAGCACACATGCCCGTTTGCCGACCATGTGTGCGTGTACACGAAGCCATAATGGATTTAATCGAGCAAAAGGAAGCAGCAAAAAAGTGGAGTAGCTTTCCGTTGCATAAATATTTTACCATTAGAGTTGAACACTTGAAAACTTTAAAGCCGTCAGGATACGGAAAGGGCCTCCTGCTCACTCTCAGCTCCTTGCTGACACGTTTGTTTTTGTGTCATTTTCCTTTCCGGCCGAATGGAAATGGCAGGCTTGCTTTATTTGTGGTTAGTGGCGGGTGCTGATTTTAACACGCTTGAGAAAACTTTTATGGTTGACTCTATCCAGGTTGTTGAGGTAACCGTAATGCAGTGCTCAGCTGTGTATGTAGTCCCTAACAAGGTTCATAATTACCGAATCAAAGTCAGGCCCTGTACAGAGGCTAGTTGTTTAATCCTTTACTGTTGGGGTGATTTTAATTACATTCACGGAGGCACCTCGCATGAAAGACGCAGAGAATGAGAGAAGCAGTAGGAAGGAAAACGGGACTTAAGACATCTTGGAGTATGCAAAGGTGACCATTACTACGTGGGGCTTAGGAAGCAAAATGATTATTACTTCGCAGTCGTGTAAGCGGTCCGTGACGTGAGAGCTAATCAAGACGCACTCAGGTGAGATTAGGTGTCTCGAACAGTGAGTTCTCTGTACCATTTTCGTTTTTCATCACTCAACAGGATGCAAGTGATGAAGGTGCTGTTGGCGGTTAAATTATGACCAAGGGCCATCATCACACCGCGATTGCGACATGGGTATGGGTTGGAGAGTAACGTTTTTATTTTTATTTTTGGATGATGGTAATCATCTTTCGTTCCATCGTTCCCAAGGGAAGTTGCTAAATCGTCCATCATGAAGGGGCTAAAAAGCAACAGGACCGTAGCGATGGTGTTGCCAGTGCTTTAAAGGGAAACACCAAACATACCCGTTGAAAACACACAGTTATCGATCCATCGCCCGCAATCGAGCTTACCGAAAATCGAGCACTAGGTGAGCATTTGCAAATGTTGTTCAAGGTGCAAATTGTTTGCGGAGCAATAAACAAAAAGAAAATATGAAGGAAAAGGCAACCAACAACTTTGAAAATGATACAATCTAGAAAAATGAACCTTCAAAACTTTGTGCCGGTTGAATATTGAACTTTTGCTTTCGGGTAGGTAGGCATTGGCCGTCTGCAACCACAGGTTTGGAGGAGTGAAGTCTATCAGCTTGGACTTGCAAAGGTCGAATGAATTGAGGCAGGGAGGGGTAACGCGGGCAGCATAAAATTTGATTGGCATGGCCTGTCCGATATGTCAGACCCAAGCCAACAGGGGTTGGGGAAGGTTAGGCAAACATCTGTTGATTTACGAAAGGGTTCGAAAGGGAAGCAAAGAAGCAACCAGCCGGTTAAAGTGACTAGAAAATGAAGCGGTTAACAAATTCCCTAAAGATACTCGAAGATGCAAACCCAAATTACCCGCTCAATTAATGGTAAAGAAGACACATAAAGGCTCAAGTTAGTAAAGACAGCAAAAGACAGAGTTAATCGAAAACTTGTAGATAGAGCGCAAGGAGAGTGTCAAATTAATGTCTCAATTTCAAATTACGGTTTATCCAGGGGATTTACAGGGAAAGGATGGATGGTTCCATGGATCGGAAGCACATTGGTGGTGTTCTAGCAGATTTGTTGTTATCCCTTTATTTATTTGGTTTTGTGGTGAATTCGAAGAGCGTTTGAACAGTGAAAGAAAATACAAGAAAGCAGCCGAAAGCAACACGTCTTATCTTGTGAAAAAAGTGTTGAACTTTCGGTATAAATTCTCTAAGATGACAGAATCGAGTAGGTGAACCCAGCCGCACCACACAAGGCGAATGTTAAGGTCACCCACCATCACCAGTGTGTTTCGGTTTATTTATTTTGTTTTAGGTGGCTTGTGAGGAATGAGTTGGCCAGGAAAAAAAAAACGAAATGAAGGAGGTTAGATTCGTTTACATTGCGATAGAGATTAAAATGCCGGTTGGCCAAAAAAACGGGTGATAACATAAACCGACCGTCTGCTGCTAGTACTCCAGATGGTGAACTGTTGTGACACAAACACACACGCAGTGGATCGTTTGTAATCAACAAAATTGCAAACCCAGGCAAAGAAACATTCCCCAAGCTTGAGTTTTGTTTTTATTTCTAGTTTTGCTCAACTATCCTCCATAAATCATTTCTCACTTCGGTGCAAAATAATAAATGAAGTGTGAGAGAATGTGTTTGTGGACCCGTATACATAGACAATCCATCCGCTAGCTGTGTATGAATGTCCGTCGGTGGTGCGACAAAAAAACAGTGCTTTAGCCCTAATGCGATTTAGTCCAATTCCCATGCGGAGCAGATCGTTTAGGTTTTGCAGCAAAACCTACCGATTTCCGGAGATGATTTCCGGTGGTCCGTGTTGGATAAGGTTTCGGTTGGTTTGTCCGAACAGTAGACGAGCGATTTTGTGTTCAGGGAAAGGACAAAACGTCGACTGTGTGTTTGGATTAGATGAAGAATAATCCACTCAAACCGAGAGATGGTGAGAGATTTTCACACCGCTTGCTACTAGTGTGTGTGTCCAATGCAAAGAGAAAGCAAAAACTAATTCTAGTAAATGTAGTTACAAAATAGGAGGAACAAAAAACGGGGTTATTTTCACCGTGTATTAGTGGTGTGGGCGCGACAAAAATAAACATCAACGGACCACAAAACATGCGCTCAGCCAAGTAAACAAGCGGATAAAAGAACTGCTCGCCTCAGCATACGGTTCTGAGCACAGCCGAGAATAAGCCACAAAACATGGGTCACAGCAAAGGGAAAACCACCGAAACATTGGTTGCTACGAATTTGGGAACGACTTTCCTCCCCCTCCCGTGTAATCGCGCGCATTGTCGGGAGAGTCAGCCTCTTACTAACATCATCAGCATTGATCATCATCGGCCATCATTGTGATCAGTAGACGACCGGTCATTCTAGATAGCCTCCGGCAGTCTCTGTCCGTCTAGAGAGGGGAAACTCCCTGCAAACAGATGATACTGTTTCACATAATTTCGCTTCCAGAAATTGGTCTCTGCCGAGTGTCACATTACCGTTGGCCGGTATCCCATAACCCGGCAGGAAAAGGTCAAAGTTAAGGCAGAACGAAATGGTGAAACAATAAATAAGGACTTACAGATTGTGTTTCGTAGGAAAACAAAAGCGCACCGTGTCCAGTCCGCTACCAGTTCCGGCTGCTTCGATTTTCATCTGCCAATAGGAAGAACAGACCAATTCCGGTGCAAACGATTGTTGCCGGCGGGAAAAGAGGTTCCTCTGCTGTGTGCCACACAAGTACGGAATAAAATATGCGTTGCGTACGGAATAAAATAAAACACCGTAAAACAACCATAACATAGGCAGGGGCGTTGAAATGGTCCATCGGCACGATGCGAAATACAGTTTGCCCGGTGGGTGGAAAATTATAAATTATTTTATCTCACGATGGCGCTCTTACACTCGAACGACTGCGTGTACCAACCCATTCCAGACGTGCGGTGATATTTTGTCTTGCTTCTCACGAATACACATTGTGTAATATGGCGTGGAAAATGTCCTCAAGGATTATCGACGTTCGACGTGGTGGAGACGAAAAGGATATAGGAAGAATTTGAATTTATCCGGTTTGAAACGATTGGAACAGAATAATTGACCCACATTTAACCGATGGCCGATGAAAATGTCCCTGTTTTCCCGCTTCTGGATGTTAACAATGTTTAATGGGGTTTATGTTTTTGAAGTTCCGGTACACTTCCGGCGGTCTTTCTTCACAAGTGAAATAGAATGGAAAATGTTGAAAGTCCATCAAATTATGATTGTGACAGAAATCCCGAGAAGAAGCTTGTCATTAGTGAACAATTGCTTTTCAATAGCCGTCTGCCTGGTCATTACGGAAGCGGATTTCAAAATAGTGCACTACCGGCCGGAAGGAGCCTGATGTCGATTTAATGATGTGATTTAGTGATTTCATGCTTCACTTACTTGCGCGTAATGTGTTACTACTTAAAGTGTGAGTGTTGTACACTTTCTTTCAAGGGACAAAATTTCGATTTTTCCCGGCGCGCGGTCACGTGAAAAATAATTAAAACAAAATCTCGCCCTCGTTCGTGCGTTCGTGAACACCTTTCACATTGTACAGCGTCCCACCGACACACACACGTACATTTAATTTGGATTGTTACACGCACCGCACTGACAGACACCACGTACAAAGCAGAACCCGAGAACCCGGAAATTGATACCACTCGGATGTGTACGAATACCGAAGGCCGTCTGCACTGTTCAGCGGCCGAAGAAAAACTGAACCGAACGGCACAATCGGTATACAACTGGCGCGTTGAATGGAAGAATGTTTCCGGCAGCAGCCAGAAGCTCTGTGTGGGAGCGATTTGCGCGTTTTCCGGATTTTCCGCTCCTGCTCCAACTGGCGCTGGTGTAGTCAAGCCGGCGTTTTGTATGGTCGTGGTGCATGTTGTGTTCGTACGCACTCAGCTGACGGTGGCAGTATGTGTGTCCGTTAATGTTTACGTGTTCAGTTTGTGAGTGTATGGGAAGGATGCAGAAAACAGAGAAAATCTCACATGTAAATTCGGGAAAACGCGATTAGAAGATTACAGCGCCATCGTGCACAGGAAGATGTTGGATAAACTGTGAATCATGATTGCATACAGCTGGTTCCACATCTTGATATGATGCTTAAATCTCAATCCACAACAATGATATGGTGCGGTATAATTCATTCTTTTTAATGCATTCTTCTCAAAATCATTCTACTGATTTATGTGTTCAATGAAAAGTGGCTAAAAGCTGTGAAGCATGCGAGTATACTAGTTGAAACGAACCGATTCACAACACACTTGACCTTGACCTATTCGAAGCACACTTTCAGCTGACAGAAAGCATCCCTCTTTGCTGCCTATCTAAAGGCAGTTTCGGAGCAGAATTTCAATAACTCTATGCAACAGCAACTCAGCCTGCATCATCCCATTGACTGTTCTCGATTTTCAATGTGAAAAGCTCAAGTGGGAATAAGATTCCTTCCCATCGAAATCGAGAAATGATGACATCCACGTCGCGGATGTGCTTTCCCGCTGTCAAATGCTTTTATTATAAACACCCGCTGTTGGTTCATTTCCCCTTGTGCATCGTTATGCATGGTTGATGGGGTTGCTGAAGTGTTTATGTACGAATAGTGAGCTGTGATGTGCGATGGCGAAAATCTCAGGATGGGTCGTGATTGTGACCAATTCGTAACAAATTCAATCCTTTCAGTAAAGGAAGGTTTGATGGCACCAGCTCGACAAATTCAGTAACACGACACATCTTCAGTTTATCGATTGGGTCAAATAATTGACTGTACCTCGAGCTGGTAAATGTGGCGCCAACTGCAATTGCCAACAAGACGTATTTATGATGGTTTGGATGCTTTATATTCTCACAATTAGCGGAAATGTTAGTAAGAATCTCTCCATATCATTCGTTGCATCAAATTGAATAGGGACTAACGCTGTAATTTCAACCTAAACCGTGTTTTTAAAAATCAAAATAACTGTCAAATGCAGTCCATCTATGACATCGATCGGCCAACGTTACTAAAATTGAATTAGATTTTCAATCTCCCCCGTTCGACCCTGAAAAATCTATGCCTCCCATGGATTATCTCGTTCCCGATCACCACCACCGAAACCGAACCGAAAGGTCATTTCCATGAAGAACGAAGACTCCAGGTCCGATGATGTATAGACGGTGTCTTGTGACATTGAGTGCACTAGATGCTTTCCATTATTCGGTAGCCAAAGCAAGGAAGAAGAAACATCTGGTATGCTCCGAAACGACCGAAAGGCAAATTGCAAATCAATGCTGGTGTATCTCCCGAGGGTCGGCACTAAAAGGAACCCGAAGCAACCGAACAGGATCCGGGATCTTCTGTATGGTCCAATAAATTATGTATCAGCTAGCAGCACACAATGAATTTCGAGCGCGTCTGAGGAGAGTTTTTTTTTTGTTCGTGAGAGACTTGGTACAATACCTTCGACAGTGTATCTTTGTCATCAACAGGAGACACCAAGGACGGGGCAATTTCGGAGTAGATGTGTGATTCGGTTACATCGCTAGGTTACATGTCAGTGCCAAAGAAGAATTCATCTTTAAAAAAAACCCTTACTGACGATATGACATGTTGCCTTTGCATTCATTTGCATCATACAGTGGTTACTACACGTGGCCACCATGCCAACGATTGCATTATAACAGTCGTGTGCCAAAGATATATTCCCAGGGCAGTTGTTTGGTTAGGCGTTTATTTTCGTTCGCTTATTTTCCACTGGCAGTTATCATCACGCGTAGCAGCAGTGTGAAGTGCAGTTCGAGGGTAACTTCAAAAAGGTATGACTAAAACATCTCTCTACTCGGTGTAGATCCCTTGAAACGTTTTCTGGACGACTGTCATGACACGTACGCACGCGAGGCAAGTTCACGAGAAGGTAAGGTCTGCTACATTAAAACGCCCTCGCTGTACAGTACAGAGCCACCACCGTGCGATGGGTGTCATGAAATGTTGAATAATGTATGATCTCATGTGTGACCTGTACATACGGGTGCCCGTCCAGCGGGTGATGCCAAATTTGCGATTAGAGTGTCGAATTATAAATGAGAATCAGTGACGCTGGCTTCTCTGTAAACACTCAATAGAAAAGTTATATTGCTTACTTTCCTGAAACAGAGTTAAAAAATAAATAGTTTTGAATAGTAATTAGGCGTAAAATAAGGCGGAAACTGCTTATTTCATACACCAATGTAATGCCAAGGTGTTGCAAGCAGAATTCTTTTTAAAACCGTCATTTAAGCTTCTAATAATGAAACACCTGTTACCACTTTGTGGTACAGAGATCATCCTACCAACAAGCTACCCTTCTAATAGATTGCATTTATTGTGATTAGTTCACAGTGGTGGTAGACATGCATGGTAGTGCAAAGCAGGTTGGAACGGAATGAGCGACGTTCCCTTCCGTAAGCTTATTACTAATCTATTATTCAGCACACCAGTTCCATCGATTCCGTTGGATCGACTTTTCCTAATCAGCTTGTGGTAATTGTACCGATCTATAGCTTATGTCTTCCCAGGAGCAGCACATCAGTTCCCCAGGAACCATTAGAATGGTGATGCCAACTGCTCAATTTGAGGACGTGTTGCATCGAACACTGTTTAATTATGCCAGCATTGTTTTCTACTTTAACAAACAACAGCAACTGCAGTATAGAATAGAAAATGTGATTAGTTGGCTTCGCAGCACACTAGAAGGTTCGCATTTCGCACGACAAAAGTGTAAAATAATTGAGAATAATTATTCCCCAAGGCTTACTTCAGAGCGTATGTATGTGCTTGCAATCGTTCGTAGGGCTGGTATGCAATTTTAACTTAGCCAGTATACATACGGAGTAGCTGTTCCACAGAACGAATGTACGGCTTAGATCATTATGTGTGTATGTATCTGATACTGCTTAGTCAGTTCCCAGTTGCGTTATAAAACCGAGAGTCTCCACTAGCATAATCTAGAATAATATAATTTATAATTTTAAAGTAATCTGAGCTACATCTTCGTGTTGACATGGGTGAACGTTATTAAATATTCCAAAAATGCTGGGCAAGTTTTTTTTCTCTAACACTCTGACTCCGATGGTGCGCTTAAAAGAAAACCGTCCTCCTAACATGGACAAAAACACAAACATTAAACATGCGATGTGCGGGTGAACTATCTACCCCATTTAATGACTTTAAACCAAGAAGGTAATTTCTCGCACAATCACCACCATCAACACTAGAATAGGGGTCGCTGTTTTCATTTCAGAATTAATTGCCGCTTAACGCTGGCCATTCCATAGCGCGCCTCTCGTAGATCAAAGGAGGCGTGGGGGTGTTTCTTGGATCAAATAGCGATAGGTAAGTCGGTTCTTTCGATGGCATGTGTTGTGTAGAACCTATATTTATCCCCCCCGGTAGGACTATATTGGTAAAGTCGGAGAACCGTTTGCTCGTGTTGCCCAAAGCAAAAGCATCATGTTCGAGGCTGAATGGCCCGGAGTCATTCAACATTCGTGAAATATTAATTATCAATTTGGTCCCTTCAGGCGGCAATGTTGCGCTAGTGGTAGTGCAGAGAGCAGCGTAAGAACGTGTGAGGTATAGCACGCGCGTAACGATTGTGAGTCAGTCAAGTCAAGTCAAGTCAGGTGAACGTCTCTGTTTGCCCTAGCGAAGACACAAACCACGTCTAGCGTTTAGCACGGACACACTTATACACATACTAGGCAGGAAGCAAACTAGCGCAACATCAAAGAGAGTAACTATAAGGGCGGTACTTACTGCTCCCACTGCTACTACTGCCTCCTCCACCGGTACTGATGCTTGCCACTCCTCCTCCTCCACCACCACCACCTCCGCCGCCGAGGCTGCTACTTCCGCCTCCTGGTGTGACCGCTGTAGAACAAGCTGTTGCCGCCATGTTACTGTTTTTTTTACTCTGTCCTGCTGAAATGAAGTAGTCGAAGTCTTGGTGACCGATAATGATGGCTGCAGGATAGATGTAGGCGAGAGCTCTTATCTTTTGAATGGAGTTTTTGGTGTGCTTTCTCGCCGTGAACGCTCAGCACGCTTGTCTGCCTACTGTTCCAGCTGTCCTGCGTCCTACTTGATGTGCTCGATGATCGCGTGCTTTCGAGGATGGATTCCGAGTAAGGCGCAAAGATTTGTTCTCACAGTCACTTAAGGGTTGTTTCGCTCCCTTTTTTTAACACACACAACCACACACACACATACACACAAACACACGAAGTACACGAAGTTGGAGTGGGTAACGTCGGCTGTTCGTATGACATTTATCAGCGCAGCTCGAGTTGGGCTTTGGTTCACTGCATTAAGGTTAACAACTCCGGACTGCCTTCTCAGTCCCACTCTTTACGATGTTCACCTACTTTTTTTCTCGCCCAGTGCGGACACACTTCATTCTGTACGCATCGTATTGATCTAGTGTCTTTTTTTTCGGGTAGCTTCCGTTGTGTAGTATTTGGTGAAAAATGGTAAGGAAAAACGAGCCACCAGGGATCGAAATAAGTCAACCGCCCCCTCCGTCCAGCGTTAGCTAAAAAAGTGAGTAAAGGAGCTTCCTTTCTGTTTGTGCTTAACGCCTTTTTTACAAGTGGATAAAACTAGCGCGTGTTAAAAGGGACAGAAGGCCAGAGGGTAGGAATCGATGAGCGGACAGACCATTATCGCGAAGACTAACTGAAAAGCGACTGGTTGGGCTGACACTGTTGCACGGATCGTGAGCGTGTCACACCGTTCGGAAGTACTGCTGATGGAGGAAGTTGGTCAAAAACGGTGGTGGGCCAATGTGCAGCAGTGGAGCTCGTTGCGGGGAGACACATTTTTCTTCGCAACTCCAGAGTCTGGGAGATGGATTCCAACCTGCCGCGTGTTCCGTGCCGTGTTCGATGATGATGGGGCCGTTAGTCCTTTTCCTCGCGGCAAGAAAAAAGGTGTTGAACCTTTGGTTTTTTTCGCTTTTGCTGATTGTAAATTCTTTCCCTCGTTGTTCGGGTGTGGGGTGTGCTGAATGGAGTTTTCCCGCCGGAGACAATGCGGAAGTGTTTTGTTCGACTTCCGTAGGTGGGTTGTTGTTTTTTTTTTCGTGGGTTTGGTATGGAGTTTCGTGTTTTACTCTTCGTTTGTCATTTTCGCAGTGCAGGAGTTCACTGGCATGCTGGCTTCTTTTCGTTTTTTGGATGTTATCCTTAGAGCTGCAAATTGATTGAAGCTGTCAACTGAGGAGGGCGGTTATATGGCGAATGTTTGATGAAGAAGCTTTTTCCTGGAAATAAAATGGACGAAAAGGGGGGGAAAACTTTAAGCGTAAGTTTTACAATTATATTTGAAATAAAAAAGAGCGTCCGAACAATATACAGTAATCTCTAAAATGAAATAAATTTTACGAAACGCATTCAAGGGTTAATAATTGGATCAGCAACCTTGGAGCTCCTGTAACGAAAGGCCATGGGCTGAGTTGTCGTCTTAAACGATAGGGTGGCGGCTTTGAGTGTGTAACTAGTTGCAAATTTGGTTTATTGACACCATTTTTCAACCCGGCTCCCTCGGAAAGGTGAACATATTTGTCAGGCTCAACCAACCGAGAAGCATCCACCAGCGAAACCATACAGGCATACTGCTGGAGTTTGTTGATTTGCAACTGGTTTTTTTATAGGGTACCCTGTTTTTGCCGAACCTATTCGTGTTGCATGCACCAATTTATTGTACTTCTGTTAGTTTTGTACCTTTGTGAAAGGGGTGAAAACGTGACGTGTGCTGTACCGCCTGTCAGGCATAATTTGACACTGACTCGCACAAAGCATAGTCATTCAGAAAACAAGTAGGAATTGAATAACGATGGAGGTTTTAGTTTGGAGCTTCGGTGACAAAGCTTATTTACTAATGAATTCTATAAAGGGCAAAACAATTGTTTACAATTGATTTTCTTCTTGTTGGTTCTCGTAAAGGGCAGTAATAAATTAAATGCTTACTGTCCTTACTGTCTACTGAAAAAGTAGTTAAAAGGATAAAAAAGCTAGTAAAAAGAAAATGTCTCACACGTGGTGTAGTTTGTAGCAAATAAACATTTTACGATCGCATTCTACACGACTGCAATAGCAACACAAAACTAAAAAAAGTCCTACACAAGCACTTAAAACCCATGCACAGACAGTCCGTTGAACTTTATTGGAATGTGTTTTAGCAAACGAGTCAGGCAACCACATGACCAGCTAACACCTGTTTCGTTTCTGGTGGGAAATAGCGAAGAAAATAAAACTCAGCTCGAATCGTCACTCCCAAGAACATTTGGTGGCTGTAGTGACAGTTCCGTTGGTTGCTGGTGGGACTGTTCACTTTCCTTTTTCGTTCACTCCCATCCCAAAGGAAACATAATCGATCAACGGAAAGCAAACATACACACACAGACACAGAACTGTTGTCGTAAAGAAAAACCACCCGTGTACAATGCAGCAGCAATTGTTTTTGGTTGGCAGCAGGCCAGCCATTATTGGGTTCGCTCTATATGTACTGTACTTGGTGGCGGCAGCGACGTCATCATCGTCGGCTAGAAATGGAATAAAAGAATGAATTTAATTTTTAGACGACATTTAACCAAACTCTCGTTAGACTGCGGACCACGTGTCTCTGCAGTGGTGATCTGGGATGCGAGAAAGGCAATAAATAGCCTACGAGACGACAGTACGGTGAGAGCGAGTAACTCTCGGTGACTTTTCGTTGTCAAACGAAACCATCGTAGGGCGACCAAGCATAGACAATCTAGGCTAGTCCTTTAGTCCATCAATTCTACCAGTGAAAAACAGCCTGAAGGCATGGTGGCGACAAACGAAACAGGACGAAACAGTCGCACAAAGTTTACTTTCATCAGCCCCGGGTCTAGCATGTTCGTCGTTCGTTTCGTTTTCTCGGCTTGTTCTTATTGTTTGCCGAGAAGCGCGTCTACTTACGTTGCTGCGACTGATAGCGCTGCTTGGGCGGTAATTTGAATTGTAAATTGAAAATTCAACGTTCTATGCCAGCCCGTAGTCGATGTTGGTACTCTTCCACGCCCTTGAAATACACCAACGCAAAATACCCACACAGCCGTGTCAAGATGGGGCGTTTAAATTTGCACCCCGAAATGGCAACAAATCGGTTGACATTAATCGCGATTTGTGCTGCACGGCTGGTGGGGGGTCATCAACAGTCATTGTCCACTTCAATCTAGCCTGTATGATGGTATGGCACGCTTCAACGGCAGGAGAAGCGGAGAAGTGAAATAAATGAAAAAAGGACATTTAAAAGAGATAAAAAGATCAGGTCCTGTAAATGATCCAAATCGCAAGCGAGCCGTCCTGTCTGTTTTCCTCCATTCTCCCACTTATGACTTGGTAGAGCAAAGTCCACACATCTCGAAAATGTCTTACACGCAAGGACCTAGAAAGGACGTAAGTCGTGAGTGAAATGATACACTGTCTCTCCAGTATCAGCCAGCCAGCCAGCCATGGGGTGGGAAAGTGCCTCGTTCCAACAAATCGAATCATAAATCGAGTTAGTAACAACGAGCATCGGGAAAGGATGTTCATCCGATGGAAACGATGGGGAGCCGCTTTCCATGAACGATCAGTATCGAGATGGATGATATTTCATCATCAGCATCATTGTCGTCCTTCTCGTCATCATCATTATCATGAGCAATGATGTCGTTTAGTGAAGCCGATGAAATGAAACCGAGATAGGATTAAATGTATATAAAAGCAAATCCTGGTCCAATCAAAGAAAGAACCATTTCACGTACGTGTTTCCTACTCGCTATTTCTGATGCTTGGCAGGTGAAATAGTTGTGATATATGTAGCATAATCGGTGTACACATTAATGGTCCCATGTAATGTGAATGAGTGGAAAGGAAAAATGTTCGCGTGGTGCTGAGTACGTGGTTGATTGAAACGTGATGCTCGTTAGTGACAACGATGGTGCTAGTGACAAGGACTGATTAAAGGGAATCACGAATGAAGGGATTGAAAGAGATTGAAAATGATTAAAAAGAAGCATTTCCTGTGGAGTGCAATCCAAAAGAAAACAATAATGTATGCGTTACATTCGTTCATCAAATCGGCGACATTGAAGAGGGTTTAGAGCGGAAAGTACGATTCGCGCTTTACAACACAAGCATAGTGTACGTGACTTTTGGACTTTAGGCTTTGCCGCTCCGTTCTCTTGGTTCCATTCGATTTCAAGACAATTTGACACATTAGTATATCGTCAATACTCATTTCATAACAGGTGTTAATTGTAATTTGCATGCTACAGCTAATCATTGATTTCTTTGAATGCTTCACGAACTTAAACCACAAGAAAAACTGCTCTTACTGTACTGAATATTGTAAAACAAAAACTATTGTCGCTCTCAATTTTCCAACCGAGTGAGCCAAAAATGAAAAAAAAAACATCAAACATAAAAATCGAAATCTTGTACCAGAACAAACCATCCCCATTCGTTGGATGATTGTGCTGGTTGGAAAGATAATTATGGTGTACAAAATAGGACAAAAAAGAGAAACACACGAAACAATTGTATGGAAAACTCACAACCCTAGCCAGAGCAGCATAAACGTCGTCCAACATGCGATTTGTGGCCCTTCTACTTGTCGAATGCAATGGAAAAATGGGAGGTAGAGGACTGTTCGCATACTGGTACGGCAAAACAAGAAGCAACGTCGTCCAGCACAATCAACCATCGCGTATAAACGACACGAAAAGATTCCCGACTATGGGTGAGAAGAAGAAAAAAAAACAATATCGCTCCCTTCTCCAGTCCTTGAAACAAGGGGAGTCGACCAAAAATCAATGTTTGGCTGATTAATTATGCGACCATTTTTGGTTGTGTGCGATTTGGAGGTTTTCCATGGTTTTGGATGGTATATGAATATGAGGAGTGCTACGAGGTTGCCGTTTTTCTTTGCATGCCAGGCTTGTTCGCGTATGTGTGAAGGGTTTTTCTTTTAAATGAGCGCACTGGACCATATGCCACTGCTAGACAAGCCAGTCATACCCCGAGGGATTCGCACGTTAGTCACGCATTCTCATTGGAGTGAATCTGTGGAAGCTTTGGTTCTCTATCGCATGAATTCACCTGTCGACACGAGCACATTAAAGCTCTGGTCCTCAGGTACGTGGTAAGAGGGAAACATTCAACAGCATATATACCCTCTACCACAGCAAACACGCACCACACGGAGCTTGAATATTCCAGCATTCATTCCAACGACCGGGCCTCTGGGGAGAATATACACGCCACGCGCACCACCATTTTCGCAGTTTTATGACCAGCAGGCACCTTGGTGGCGCCAGAAAGGACCCATCCCAACCCAACTGAACTGCAGGGGTCTTCCGAGGGAAGTGCTCGAGGTGGGCAAGGATGGAAAGTAATTATTTTGTCAACCTTACACAGCAAACAAACGGCAGCCGAGGGAACAGCGGAACGGAACCGGCAAGTCTTTTCGTGTGGTTCCGGTAGCGGTTTGGTTAGAGGTTTCCCACGAGACCGAAGACACGAACCCGGCCAGAACCAGTGGGCAGACCAGTGAATTCCAATTAATTTCGCATCAACACGACGCTGCAAGTCGTCGCTTTTGCACCGCAAGATGTATAGCAGCTATTTTTGTGCATGTTTTTGTTTCGAAATTCGGAACAAGAGTTCATTTGTTGTGTCTGCTCTTGTTTTTGAGATAGACTTGGAAAGGTAGAATTGTTTGACTGTCTTACCTCGGTCCTGTTGGCGACAACAATTCGCTGCGAATCCGGTGAAGAATACATTAATTTTCACTTAAGCTGATTAGCATCCCGCTTGTTTCGGATGGTTCGTACTCTTGCCTACATTTTCACTTGTGTACAAAAACAAATAACACTTCACTCACAGACACTGATTTGTTCAAACCCTGCAAAAAAAAGGATACACAGCGGCTACTTATGAAGAAATCACTATTATTTTTTGGAAAAAGAACAGGTTACCATCCTACCGCCAATAGGGGGCATGTAGGAGCAAGACACATGAACACGCACACACGCACTAAATTATTGGGTTAAAGGGTGTCCTTTCCTTAACGATCACGGTGAAGCGCGTCGTATCCTTAAAGCTTCCCGCATCCCGGGCGAACGATAGCGACACATGATACCGCGTGGTGTGTTGTCACGCAAGAATCACTCACGCACTCACGAATCACTTCGCTCTCTCACTCTCGTACACAGGAACGCGACATGGACAGCAGACTAATTGAGGGGTGCGACTCCTTGGATGAAAAAGGGCTCCATTGATTACACACACTGCCCCCCTTTTTCGAGCGATACAAATTTTCTTTTAATTGGGTTTGTAGGTTGAACCTGCCTGGCTGCGGTTAGGCACGCTTGATCTCACCAAGTTTGAGAAACGGCTTGTCACACAAACATTGAAAGATTGAACAACTTCTGCACACGGCTATTGACTGCCCAGCTTCTTCACTAGTGTGTGGATTGAGTGAAAAAAAAATCACTCACACGCCTGCTCTGACCGCAGAAATATCCACCAACCAGTGATTTCGCCCTCGTCGACACAATACACTCGAAGCGGTGTGCGATTGTTAGCATCGACCCAACAGGGTCAAGCTGGGTGGGATCAAAACAAGAGCAAAAAAAAACACAACCCCTCACTGGCTGTTGGTTCACTGGTTCACGATAGAAGCACACGAAGGAAGAAAGACTGCGTTGAAGTTGTGCAAGTGGTACGCACCAACCCCGCTAAGACGAATCTGTTGTTGAAGATTCTCGCCGAAAAGCAAAGAAGGCACACTTTGACCGTCGCGCAATGACTCAACGCAAATACCCTTGCGGTTGGTGAATGGCACAACAAACCTCCTAATTCAGCGGTATGTTCGATGTTTTGTGGAAGTTGTGGCGCTGCTCAAACACAGCTATTTTTGACAGCTCCGGGCTTGATTGGGGCGTCCCAAGTGTGGATCCGTCTACGGACGCACACTTTACGCGTTCCGACTGCTTCCCGGTGTAGATCTCAACTGAAGGAGAATTCTCTCTGTTGGGGATCTCACGGCTAGCGCAGAACTTCTCGGCTCTCCAAACCACGATTAAGGGTGAGAGGGGAGCATTCCATTGACCAACCACCCTGTACGATTCCCGGCGCACGCATTGCCAGGGCGAGGGAGCAACAACATGAAGGCATAAAAAAATAAACAAAGAATCGCCGTTCATAGTGCTTCCGTGTGCCGTGTTTTGGTTTGTTATGCTCTCCGCAAAGCAGATAGGGGAAGCAGCAGGCACCACGATTGAGAGAACCATTTCGCGAAGCTCCGACGACCACGTTGGAAACGCGTGCGCCGTTACTCACTCACACACAGGCACGATGAATCGTCTCACGAAGGGAGTGCTGAGACGGAATATGGAAGGTGAAGAAAAGGGTAGGATGCCAACAAGTCATGCAAACTAGCTGGTACGGAACTATGCGGGCATGTATGAGACGGAGAAAACAATTGCACTTCTCATCCCGCAGCGGCGACAGCCGTTACTAGCGTTACTGGTGAGTTTCATGACACGTTTTGCCTGCGGTATTGTGCGTAGAATAAGCCTTGATGGGTACACCGTTCCTGTCTTTCGTTGCAGTAAATGCCCTGCGGCGCGCCGAATGCATCTGCAATCTTGCACATAAAAGCATGCACAGTCAAGTGCAACCGACACAGTCAAGTGCAACCGACATATGAACTGTGCTGGCGAATAATTGCAGCGATTAAAAAAAAACGGTTAATATCCTGGTACAAGCACGAAGCGAGACTTGTTTTTCACAATTTTTGGTTCCACATAAGCTTGCCAGTTTATATGCAGGAAACCAAGAATTCATGTAAAATGTAAACATACTACTTTCAATTCACGATCCATCATGATGAATAGCGAACCCTCAAACACTAATGAGTCTTTGTTGTTGATACAATAGCTTTGAGCACCGCCGCACTACTATCGTAGTAGTTCTCCTTAAACGCATTTTTCATTGATAAAATTGTTGATAGCCGACATACACGAGGGGACGTTAGGCAAAAACGCGTCAAGCGCAGTGAGTGGTTTAGTACAACATCCAAACGGAGCACCTCACAACACCACCACAATGAAAACTGAGCGAAGGAACACACGCCAGCCTGATCTTGAGACGTTTGCTACTGCAAAAAGGTGTGAAAGCTATGCTTGCTTGTGCTAGAAGCAGTAAATTATCACTGACACAGTAAGAGAATGGTACTTGTGGTGTACTTTGCAGGAGCTAACATTGAACCTGCACGTTCACTGTGCACCAAAAGCACCGCGGAACAGAGCATATGCACTCTAACTTGCAAACTGAACAGCATTCAGCGATGCACCCCGTGACAAACGCGAATCGCAACACTACAATGTTGCGGCGTTAAAGTTGACAAACGAACTGTGCGCTCATCGCTGCACGGAACGCTTGTCCCATGGTATGTGGGAATGAGTTTCTCCGTTGGTAAGTTTGCATGCGCATTGGGGATGCCACTCACTCATACAGTTGCCTTCGGGAGAAATATTTCTTTGTGAAACGAAACATGACAGCAACTGTCCCAATGCCGCAGCTTAACTGTTTTTTTTTCAATTCTTATCAAACGATTGCGTTGATGCGTTTGACCGGCAACATCAGTGTATGGTTTATGCAAAGTTTATTCTGCCGAGACTCGCCTGAGAGCAGGTGAGAGGTGTTATGAGTCGCTAAATAAGTAAATAAAAACCCGTTATCTGTAGAAACATCAAACAAGAAGCACGTGGGCAAAATTTATTTACGATCGCTACCATCAATTCGCACTACGGTAAAAGCACAAAAGGAAGAAAACAGACCCATATTTTAAACATTATTCAAACATAAACAACACAAATTACATATTACAAAACCATAACGCAGCTAGCGAACCAGCGGAAGCGGAAGTAGAAGGAGGCGTAAGGGTGTGCCTGTAAACGGTACGGAAGTAAGCTTTAACCTGACTTCTAAGCAATCGACTGAGAAGGTCCCTTTTTGTTACGCGATTTCGCGCCATTACCAACGTACTGTTGTTGTTGTTGTTGCTGCTGCGAGGCCTGCTGGGATTGTTGCTGGTTAGTGGACGATCCGGACGTTGCCAGCTGCTTTTGACTCGCCTGCTTTTGCTGCTGGAAGCTTTGGCGAACTTCGCCCATGTTGGGGGACTGCTTGGCCGCCGATGACTTCAGTACCGTTGGTGAGGGTGATTTGATTTGGGATGCAGCGGAAGCAATGGTTGCGGCCGGACCTCCTGGGAGGTTCTGATTGATCGGTTTGTTCTCATTGTTTTCGGGTGAACTGGAGAGGTTTGGGATGCTCTTGGAAGGGGTGGTACTGTTCGGGGTCGAGGCATTCTTGCCATCTGGTCCTGCAGAATTTGTAGACTGAGTGTTTCCATTTTCTACATCAGAGGAAAAGAACAAAAAATGCAAATATGGAGCCACATTTTACAAGTCGACACGGTATGAAAGCTTACCCAAGTCAGCGGCCGATTTGGATCGATTACCAGCGTTGATAGTTTTCGAAGCAGACGTCGCCTTCGGGGCTGATGATTGCGATTCCATTCCGTTTTTGTTTTCACTAGAGGAACGCTTCAGAGTGTCGGGTTTGCTTGGTGGTAGCTGTCTTCCGTTTTGTTTTGGCTGAGACTGATCCTGCTGCCGTGACGTCTCTAGGGTCGGCTTCTTGGGTGAAGGATCAGTTTCAGATAGGGAACTGTCGGAGCTGCTTGATGCAGCATCTTCCACCTGCCCAAGAGAATCATTCATGCAATCAACACATTACTAGACGTCGATGAAATCTACTCTGGCACACTTACATTAAAGCTTGAATCCTCTTCGTTTGCGTACTTCTCTAGCAGCTCCTTGCATCCCGCATCCTCGAAAGAATATTCATCACTACACTCCTCGTCAGCACTTTCCGCCTCACGCTGGTTGAGATTGCGCTTTTTAGACTCTACGCGCTTCTGTCCAGCGGAAGCCGGACGGTCCTTGCGGAAAATGACGGCGTGGGCGACGTCCGAGTTTGCATCGATCGTTCGGTAAGGACGCGTGCAGATAACCATCCTCAGCGGCAGAATGATCCGTTGCAGCCAGGTCACTGGTTTGGGATCCACTTCCTGCTCGACTTTTGCGATTCTCTGCAGTCGTTGTCCGCGGTACTTGAGCGCACGCAACTTCCGCCGTTTGTTTTGCAAAAAGGCTACCATGTTCGAGGGCAGTACGGGGCCACGGCCAATGAAGCGGGCACCGAGGGAAAGCGCACTACGCACCATGCGCAGTACTATCAGGGCAGGAAGGAAGAGCAGCCAAGGCAGGGGTCGTATCAACGGTGGTCCCGAAATGTTACTTCCAAAGTCCTCGCTTTCATCAGTCGCTGCTGCTGCTGCAGATGTTTTGGTAGATACGCCCACTGGCGAAGGTTGTGGTAGGGACCATCTTGCGGTTTTCTCCATCGTCCACAGTAAGTTGTCGATGCGCTTGTACACAAACTGCCCGATGGATGTGGTCGCTACGCGGGCCACCACATCGTACAGCATGTCCGGGACGGTGGTACCGCGTGCTTCGGCAATCTCCTACATAAAGCAAAAAATTCATCGGCGCCGGCAAAAAAGGTAAGCAAAAAAGGGGAGATGAGGCCGGAGATGAGAATTCAAGCGAGCGTTATCAAGGTGGCCAATCAAAACATGTCTACCGGCGGAACTGCGAATTGAAGCGAGTGTGTTGTGCCACTAAACACTAACATCCCTTGCCTAGTGCGCGCGCCTGCCTTACCTGTTCATCGACTGTACTGATCGTCGCGGTCTTTCCCATGGCTTGAAGGTTGTTGTTGCTGCTACTGAGGCTGCTGGTCACACCCTGACTCAGTGGTCAGTTCCAAAGGTACAATCGGGTGGCTGGTGCCCGTTGATCGTATCGATCGAATCTGCGGTGGAGGAATTGAGATGATAAGTGAGGTTAGAGTTCTCCCAAGCGCGGAGGAGAGCGCCATCGCCGTAATCTTGTGTCTAATAGTATGTTACTGATGCAAGCTAACAGTACCACTACCACTACTACTACTACTACCACGACCACCTTCAACAGCTGGTAAAGCGAGTCGACAAGGCACACTACCACCAAAAAGAAGCACAGGTAGAAGCGACAGCATGGCCCCTAAATTCTTGTTCTACAAATTGGCCAGGCTGTAAAAAAATAATAATCCACTGCCAAAAGTGACCTAATCGCTACCGAGGGTCATTCGTTCGGTTCCGGATGTTTTATTTCTATCGCTAGAAATGATTGCTTTTGGTGTTTTTTTTTATAATTTTCAGCCGACTATGCCGATCACTTTGAAGACAAATGCATTCCGGACCACTATCAAAGACCGCGTGCAGGCTGGTCGAGCGAAAGTTCAGAGTTTATCACATGCTGGAGGTATTATTAAAAAAAGAAAAATCTGCTCAAACACACAACACACGGAACACCGGCACATAAAAGGGGGCACTGTTGGCCAGAAGAGAGGGCTTCTGCTGGGTGATGATGGGCACGGCGTTTCTTACCTTTGGTTACGGCACCTTCACAGAGCTTCACAGCTTCCCCTGGGAAGTGACTGCTGAGATGGAAGCACACGAAATGATAACGCGTTGCTTTCTACGGACGGCAACTAATAGACGGACGGGATGAGCGACGCGCGACTAACACTAACGATCACCCGCACTGAAAAGAACGAATCACTCACGCATACACACCGATGTACTAGAAACGGGGTATGATTCGAAGCGATCACAGAGCCAAGCACCGGTCACTAAAGGCGCGCACCGCTGATAATACAACACTGTATGGACACTATCGGTCGATCTATAGGGAACTATTGCTGGTCGATCCTACTACACACAAGCGATCGAGTGTTGAGGGTGACAAATAATTCAGTCACATTTCCCAGGCAGCATGGCGTTTGGTGGATAATTGAATCTTTCTTTCTTTCTCTCCCTCTCTATCTAACTCTGTTCCGGATGCTTGCTGTTCGAGCACTCACCGGTATCAACACCTAATTTAGCGATAACCTATTAGCAGTAATATCGATCAAGCGCATCGATCGATCAAATGGGCTGGATCGATGAAGAGCTAACCCCTTCGATCCTGGGAGCGTTCTTACAAGATCACATTGATCCTCGAAGACCAGTTTAAAGACTGTGCACCTGTGCTGAATTGACGAAGCAAACTGAAACGGATCGGTCCTTCGAACAGAGGTAATCTTCAGCGTTTTGGTATTTACAAAATATGAACCCTCGTCACAACACCGCCCCCTTCCGTGCCATCCATGTTGAGACAGCTCATCCCTACATTTACGATCGATCACGAACACCGAAGGAGGGTGATGATGGAGGTCGAGGATTCATTCCAGGGCAGAGTACGACTGTAAATAAATATAGCTTCTTGCATCGGATGCATTCGGCGATCGATAGCGCAGGAGAAGTGCAGTCGTAATCCCGTGAGCACTTACACTTTACTTTCTTTGCTCGAGAAAGAACCAACGAATCGCAAAAGGTTTGCATTTCATGAAAGCTTAACGAATTATGTGATAATTGTTGTGAGTCGCTTTGAGGCCCATTATCGGAGTTTAAGTGTTATTCTGCCTCCCGAGAATGACGACAGTCCTAAATGCGTCAGAATACATTGACCTAAAGATTGTCTGCGTATGAGGTTGTTTATTTTTTACCGAAGTTTGATTAAGGCTCTCAAATAAAAGAGCCTTTTTCTTATGTATAATGTGTGTTTGTTTTGTTATGTGTAAAAAATATAATTGCTTCTGATGTAAAGTCGGAGTTTGAATAAAACGCTTAATTGCCCCAAGCGTTCTAGCGTTGGACTAGTACTCAGTCTGACTAAAAGATGGCGCTTTCGTATGCCATGGCGTAACTGTAACAGCAATTGGTAACGCGTAACTGTTAACGCATGCACATATTGTTTCGGTTCCATTGAAAAGGGGTGGAATTGTTGCTGGCATTTATTCGGGTTATAAATGTGTTTAAATTATTTTTGAAATATTCCATATGTACAATCTATTCCGAACAATACATTTATTGTATGGTTATAGAAACAAAGAATATCTAAGATTTTGAAAAATTTCCGTGTACAGCTACCTTCAACTCACATGCCTAGCTCTCAGTTTCTTCCCTGCACGTTTTGTGAGAATGTGTGAGTTTTGCTTGCTGCAGGGGTAGCAAGGCACATGCATTTAACAAGAAAACTAAGATACAAGGATTTACCTGCAAAAAACATTAAGCGAAACCAATTGAATGTTGATTCAATCAAAAAGTATTATTTTCATTGAAAAAGATTTTTTTATTATTTAATCAATCCTGTTTTATCCAATAATAAACGCCACTGAATGTTTTATTCCAGCCGAACTCCCCTGCCGAGCATAGGAAACGCTTAACGTAGGAGTACGAAATCTCTCAGCATAAAATTCAGTACTCTCTTTCACCTCTCGAAGCGAACATCGAAACCGGGAGGTTGTGGTTCAACATTTGTGTGAACACATAAACTCAACTCAATTCAAAACAATCGAAACATCTAACAGTTAAAGTCAACTAGAGTAGTGAGTGAAACGGTGGTTTATGCGAATCATTGAATCGGTACGTTTGATACTGGTAGGTTATGTGGGTTTGATGTGCGGCTTCAAAGAAAGTGATTGTATACATATAGCAATGTTCTCATACGGAAAAGTTTCCACGTGATAGCTTACACAGAAAAGGTTCAGCAACCTGTGAGGATGACTCACAAGCTGATCCTTTCTCATTTTAGCGACGACATTCTGCCCTGTAGCCCTTTTCAACTGTTGATCCCGTTCCGTAAAGTGTCTGTTGGCTATCTGTATTTAATGCAATCACCTGGCGCATGCGGTGTTTTGCCTGCTGTAAAAGAAGAAGTAAAGAAAGGGAAACAGCGCTTCTGACCCTTTAGAAGAGACGCGGTTGTCGTTTAGCTTTCGTTCAGTAGTTTGTGTTTTTTTGCCTCGCTCCTTTAAAAAAACCCTCGCTGTATCTATTTGCACACTCCTCCGTTTTTTTGTGCTGTCTACTTTTCCGTTTGTTTT
Source organism: Anopheles christyi (assembly GCA_000349165.1). Classification (NCBI taxonomy): domain Eukaryota; kingdom Metazoa; phylum Arthropoda; class Insecta; order Diptera; family Culicidae; genus Anopheles; species Anopheles christyi. The sequence continues at coordinate 4,511 of KB679201.1, read as the reverse complement.
ATCCACCGCGTTCGTCTTCGTCCGTCCTCCGTTCCTGCTGGCACCGTGTTCTGCCTTGTGAAACCTGATTTGGTCAAGTGTCTGTGCGATCGATTGGGCTCGATTTTGGTCGAACCAGCAGGGTAAAAGCGAACACGGGAAAAGGTCGTTCTACGGACGATGGAAGTTTAAAATATCAACATCTCGAGCAGCTTCCGGTCCCGGGGTTCGCGGGAATTTTTGCGCTCTCGGGTTCGTGTTCTCTTTTGCGCGTCGTGGAGAAATTAAAAGCACATGGGTGACATTTGCGTGCCGTGGCATGCCGCGAGACACTGGAACAAACGGCGAGATCTATTCTTCGCTCGCCTATCCGTCCTTGTACGGTCAACACCGTGGTCCTCTAGTGTGCACCCTCAGCCCATTGTGCCTCACTTCAGCGCGTAATATGTGTGTCGAGAGAAGTGTTTTGCTATAATTTGCCTGCTAATGAAATGAACAACATTACTGTGTGAGCGTATGTGTGTGTGTGTGCGTACTTTAGAGTGTATCTGTGCATTACTTCATCGTCCGTACAGTACAATATCCAGTTTTGCTCTCGTGTGTCCAGTTTTCAACATGATGCAGCTTCCCTCCTTTCACCTCCCACCCAATTTTGCCCAAAGTGTTGGTGATGCAGGGCAACAATGATGGTGGTGGTGGTTGTCCTTCTCACAAAGCAAGTTTGCTGCGCCCGTGGTCTGCGAGTGCAAAACAGAAGTAAAAAAGCACATTCTCTGAGCTCATTGCGCGCCTTGCGACTCTTTCTAAGAGGGTGCCTCACGTGTAGATATGTAAAGTGTGTACGAGTGTGTTTGTGTTTGTATGTGTGTGTGTACGTGTTCGGCTCCGTATTACGCACGCCAGAAAGATTCAAATCCCAGAGTAGGGAGCAGAGTTGCTGTCAAACGCAACATGTTGTCAACGGAAAAGCACGAGGTTGCTTAGATACGAAAAAGGAATCCAAGTCGTCCGTGGAGTGAAATCCAGCCAAGATAGCCAACGCCAAGCTCTCTTTTATTCACCAGAAATCGAAAGCAACTTCATTTGTGAGTCAACGGAAAAAAGAAAAAAAAACCGCGCGCTTCAGCAATGCGGTATCTTTTGATTTGTTATCAGAGTGCAGAAGATATTGAAAGATCGCAGGCAGATGTACGCAACTACACGAACCCAACACTATCATTATAACCACCCTCTTTGCTATGTTTCTGTAAGCTCATACTTCCTTTTCCCACTACTACGTACGTGCTGTGATCGATGGATTATGATTGTAAAATGGATGAATAACGCGCATGGGCAGTGTGCGCCTTTTGTGCGCCTTTTTGAAGAGGCTGAGACGCCTCACCTCCTTCTACTGCAGGAGCGAACGGAGTGCGTTGTGATTGTGTTTGTACGTGTGAGTGTGTGAAGATGAAACAGTTTGAACAAGTGAATGCGTCTGTGTGTATGTGAGGAAGATGGTGGGATGCTGGGGTGCATCTTTTTTTTTAATGGTAGTCGGCAAAACCTTCCATCGTAATGTGGTGATTGTTGGTCAATTACTAGCAACTCATCATCATCATCTTCAGCAGCATCATGATGCTCATCATCATCGGCAGCATCATTGACGGTATCGGGTGCGTCAAATGTGGAGTTTTTCACCCCCAAAACTGGATAAATTGTTACTTCCAACGCACTCTTTGTTTTATTTGTGTGTGCGTGTGTTTTTTTAATTTATGCTGTGGGTCGAACATTCTGTAAAGCACTATAAACCGTAATACGTGGGGGAGTTGCGATGAGCCAGAGGAGCATCATTATCTGAAGTGGATATCCATCAGAGGGAAGTACGTGCGTGTGTGTGTGTTTGTGATGAGGAGTCGATTGGAAATCGATTGGTTTCGGAGCAATTTTCGTCAATCTTGAATTCGCTCCCGCCTTCTGTCAGTTGCTTTCAGGCTGAATCGAAAGCTCACATGCACAATACACACGAGGTGTATTGTATGGATGAGGGCAAGACAAAGTAAATCACTTCAGCGCCCAATATTGTTGCTCCACCCCCTCCTGAATGCTGGCTGCAAAGTCCAACAAAACTACTCCACCTCCTGGAGCAATAAAACACAAAACCGTGGGATATGTCTAACATCAAAGAGGGAGAAAAAGAAAGGACCAGGAGGGCAAGAGTTCGATTGTGATTGAAAATGGCAATAGAAGTGTGGCGATGGCTATCGCGACTTGTTCTCCTATTATTTTTTCCATCCTGTGGGGAGAACGCGGTGCCGGTAAGGGGTTAGAGGACACTCTGTGCCGGAATTGGAAAAGGAAAGTAAATGCAATCGACAGCAAATATGGCACGAAAGCCTCACAACATGCAGAGAAAGTCGCCGATCGAATAATGTATTGTGCAGGAGAAGCGAAATGGCTGCTCCCGGGAGTTCGACTCTGTGTGACATGGACCGAGCGATTTCAACAGGCGGTTAAGCGAGAAAGTACACACTTGAGTTTAATTGTTTATTTTGGCTTCTTTTTGTATTCGCAAAAAATAAAAAAGTGATTGACCTTTATTGAACAAATTACACACGGTTATGAGTCATAGGTGGATAGAAGAAAAGAAAATGGGGTTTCATCAACAGAGGCAAATAGATGCAGAGCAATTATTGGCCCGAGGTTTATTGATTGAGACATGTGGCGGTCGTGCTCATCGAGTTGGAAAACCGGGGTGAAACGGGATGGGTTTTCAAGCCACCGGGAATGCCGGTGAAGCTATCGGTGAAAAGAATCGGACGAACTGAACTGTGTGGATTCGAACTGAAACCGTAAATTATTCCAAAACCGAACGGAAAGTTCACCGATCAGTGAACCTCCGAACGTGTAGCGAAAGAAAAAACTCGTTGTTCCAAACGGAGCAACACACAGCCCGATGTGGACGCAATGCTCCGTTGGCTCGACGGACCGAGAAGTTTGTACTTAATTCCTGCAAACTTTCCTCTCTAGTCCCGCTCCTCCAACGAATCCGTGCGCCACCCCCGCGAATGAATAAATTTCCCTCCCTCTGTGTTTTTAACCCTGCTCTCGAATATTGTCTGTTTCTTTCCTTGGGCTGCATTGGGGGATGATCGTGCTGCTCTTGAGAGTCCGGTAGTAGGGTAAACGAGGAGCCGAAGAGAGGCGATCAACGGACGGCCACAATTGGCGCTCGGGTTATAATAATCTAATTATAGTCCGTAAAGTCAACATACGGTACTCAATACAAACATGATTTATTTAGGAAGGAATTTCCTTCCAACGAACCAGGTTCAACGCACACAGTGAAACCGACAGCGTGTAAGGTAAAGAGATGCTGTAGTGGCCAAAGGGTTAACCCAGCACACACACAGACACACACAGACAGACGGTTGTACACCACCATTCTTGGGCTGCTGGAGTGCGCGTGTGCCGGTTTTTGCGCACCGTCTCTCGATCTCTTCACTCGCCCCGGCTGCTGCCAAGGTTCGGGCGACGATGAAACGCGATCTTACACACACGGGAATGGGGGTTGTGCGGGTGGGTACGATGCGCTCCATCATCTCTCATCCTATGTGCGCTGGCAGTGTCTGGAACGTAGGAAAAGAAGGAAACCGCAAAACCGGAGCCGGTCATGCTCGAGTATTATTTCATCCATCGTGGTTTTTTCCTCTCTTTCCGCTCGCTTCACCGTTGCCGTTTCGTTGTACCATTTCTCCCCCTACGCTGCCATCCTCCGGTGCATAAGCGGGAGCGAACCTTTTGTCCTAATGTTTTTGCTCCCCAGTAGCTACTGCTATGGAGCGAGCGGCTAATAACGGTGACTAATATATTTTTCCTTTAATAACAAACATTATAGTTTTTTGTTTTGTTTTATTGTACCGAAAATCAATCGCTGAAAAAATGAGGACGTGGTCAAAAAATCATATCACAGGGTGACCCAAAAGACGTTACCTACAAATGAGTTTGAACTCTTTTCCCACAACGGACACTCATCGAAAGCGATTGACAGTTTGATCTTTGCATGTTGCATGCACTACTCGAGACGGTACGGCTCGGTCCGGTCATACTGAAATGTTTCGAGGTTGCAGCTTCGCCCCATAAAGACTCGTTACAGTTGGGAACACTCTGCTCTAGCCCACGTGGGAGGTAATGGGCATGCGCTTCGGTGTCCCGTTCCGAGCTACATAGAACACAGACGGAACGCTGGCAAACAAAACCAGCAGAACCACCTTGCTAACGGATTGCTTCATAGGATCGTGTTTCACAGGGCATAAGAGAGGGAGAGAGAGAGAGAGAGAGAGAGAGAGAGATAGAGAGAGAGAGAGAGATACACTGGTCAACTCGTCGGTTTCTAACCGTTGAAACGGAATCAGGAGATAAGAACATGATCTTTTTAGTTTGCAATTTTGCGCCCTCGCTGCTGCCTTGGGGGTTTCGCAGTCTTCTGAAGTGTTGGCGAGTTGCTCAACTGGATGCCCTTTTCCATTTGTGTTCAACATCCGACCGGTTTAGTT
>KB679190.1:0-17574 GCA_000349165.1 Anopheles christyi | reverse complement strand
AGAGCAGCGTCGTGAAACCCGAGGGTAGCCACTAGTCGAAAGGACGTGTACCGGAACGGAACCGAAGGAAAACAACCGTTCTCAAACCTGTTCTGGAACAGCCGGCACGGAACGAAAGCGGTGGAAACACACACACACACACACACACACACACACACGGATCACATCCAGTGTCACATCTTTCGCTTTCATTAGTGCTGAAGTGTTTTGTTTTGGTGCTGCGGCACAACACTCTACGGACGACAGGTGCCGTGGGCGCAATACGTTCGCCCGTTCGTTTGCTCGGCATCGCCTAATCGAATTAGAACCGATCTGTCGCGGAAGTTCGCGCACACAAGCACCTCGCGGAGAGAGTGAACGCTGTCTTTGGCCACTCGTTGCTGGCTGCAGGACATTCTCCCGCCATTCGTGTTGCCGGAGCGGAAGTGACAGGCGTACCGACACATCTCGCCCAACATCTCGTGTGTGGGATAACGCAACACCACGGACAGTATGGAGCAATCTCCGACAACGCGCCGGCTAACGCGCGGCGAATCCGAGGACAGTCCGGTCGAGTTCGTGGTGGTGGATTCGGACGTGTCAATGTCCGATGCGGGCCTCAGCACGCCCGAGAAGAAACCGAAGAAGAAGCGCAGTGGCCTATCGTTCAAGAAGCTGCGCACCAATGCGCAGAAGCTTATCCCGAAGCGTGGCCGCAAGGATTCGTCGGCAAAGTCGTCCGAGACGAGCTCGCTAGGTGGTGACTCGGGCGTGGTGAGCGGTGGTACGGATGAGCTGCTTCCGGCCACCCCGTCACCACCACCACCACCAGCCTCACCGACGGCCACTGAGACGTCTATCGAAACCGTGCTCAAGTCGACCGAAAGCCTGCCGGCAATCAAGGAGGATCCGGTAAGGGAGGCAGCAGTGTTGGGTGCTCGTTCGGACGAGGACATGCTGCTGGAGGGAAAGGATAAGCAACGTCAGAAGAAAACGCGCAAGCCGAGCCGAGCGGCCAGCTTCATGAAGAAGTTGGCCGGACGATCCAAAACAGCGAAGGTAGCCCCGAACCCAGAGGCCACCGCTGCTGGTGGTGCTCCGGACGGTGACGAGGTATCGTCCGGGACGCTTGAAACACCGCTGAGCATTAAGCGTCAGACACCCGAGGGTGCCATGTTTGTTTCGGACACTGAGCTGTACCAGGACGGTGACCGAGACGATGGTACCTCGGTGGATCCACCATCACCCGTGCTGGTGCGACAGCTCGATGCCGAACCGACGACACTGAGAGCCAAACGAACCGAAATGAAAATCACACTCACACGCAACATACCGAAGGCTGGGACGATTGAAACTTCGCTAGATGACGATGACAGCGATGGAAACGCGGTCCGGAGCAATGGTGGCGGTAACGGCAATGGTAAGGCTTCTTCCGGTTTTTGGTTACAGACCCAGACGACGAAGCCAGATCGACGACTACGCTCGATTGTGGCGACCGTCGCTCTGGCTTCGGAAATTTGGCTGTGGGTTGTTGGTTCGGCTACGTACGAACACTCATACGACCGCAATATGCTTGTACTGATGAAGTTGATAATTCTCTCCCCACAGGGCTGAACGATGGTACCGAGAACCGGGAGCTTGCAATCGACTCTAAACCAATTAGCTCCGACAGTGCTGCTGCTGCTGTCCCATCGCCGAGGGCATCAATCGGGAACGAGCAATCGTCGCAGTTGATCGCAGCCACTCGTACGCAGCAGTCATCGTCATCCACGTCATCCGTCGATGCGCGCCTTTCCAGCCTACTGAGTGGCGATTACATCGCGGAGATTAACAAGTTTTCCATCGAGAACATTAGTAACGCCGGCGCAGGCTCAGTCGTTGGAGGAGGAGGAGCAGCAGGAGCAGTAGCAGGAGAAGCAGAAGCGCCGCCCTTGCCGCAGCCACGTGCGTCGCTTTCGATTCGTGAGAGATTTTTCCAGCAGCCGGTAGTGACGGTGACGAGCGACATTGACCCAGTCGCCAGCTTTGATTCGCAGGATATTGCACCACCGTCGTCGGTTGTCGTCGACGAGGAAATAGACGGTTTTATGAGGAAAGCGAGGGGAGCGAGTGCGGCCACAGCGCGATCGAAAGGGGGCAGCAAGAGTCCAGCAACGGTTGACAAGCCGGCAGCGGGAGCCGCTAGTGAGCAACAGCAGGACTTGTCGCCGTCGCCGTCGACGTCGGTAAGCAAGGCAGCGTCAACGGTACGTACGCAGGAAGCGGCCAAACCATACCAGCTGGGTAACAGCCTAAAGAATCCCAACAATTCTGGATTTAAATCGATCGAACAGCAACGCGAACAGCAGCAGCAGCAGCAGTCTGACCAGCAGCAGCAACAACCGGATCCGGTGCCAGTGAACGCTAGTGAGGACAGTAGAGAGCGTACGGAGAAGTCTGGGGAGGAGCAGAGCGACACTGTTCCAACGGAACCGACAATAGTGTTCGATATCGGAACCCAGGTACGCGCGGACAGAACCTCCTCTATCGTTAAGTCTGCCGGTAGTCGCTCGGTAGCGGCAACGCTCGCGGTACCTTCTACGGGAATCGATAGTGGGGCCCAGTCGGGGACATTTGCCTCGATCGGTAGCACCTCGCGCTCGTTAGAGGATATTATCGGCGTTGGTGGTTCGTACGACGACAATAGTCAGAACAACACTAGCGAGGGCTCGCTACGGCGCATTGTGTACGTCGAGCAGCCGACCTTCTACACGCCAGAAGAGGAAGAGCTGCTAACCGGCAAGCCGCCGCGCTCCTCCTCCTCCCTGCTGTCGAGCGCGCTCGAGTCCGGCGAGTACTCGCTCGAACCGGAGGACTACCTCGAGAGCAAGATGTCCCCGCACGGTGATCTGCTACTCGAGAAGGGGGCCTCCGACCAACCGGTAAGTGTCGTTGGCCCCTCGTCCCTCGATCCTTTCTAGCGCTCCATTCCTGCGCCAAACCCTGCCGCAGTTGACATTGAAGGGACTCCTAGCTCACATGCGCTCAGCTTATCTGAATGCTGAAATCTCGTGCATGAAAGTCTCATGGTGATTGTGAAAATGAGTTCTACCGCTCTCGTGGAAGTAGATGGTTGCCATTATCGATTTGAGAGTGTGTGTTTGTGTGCGCACGTGTGTGTATGTTTGTTAGTTCTGTGAATTATTTTTGGCCATGGGATTCTTCTGCAACGACATCGGGATATAGTTTGGGGCGAGAATCAACAGAGTTTCCGTACCTTCTGTGCAAACAAATGACCTTTGATTCATTATGTGAAGGTGGAAGACTGTTTACTGTCGATCAAGCAACTTATACTACACTTCTATGTATTCTTCTCGGTTATACCTTGGTACGGAATTTCATGTGTACATACTAAGTCCGTTAGAGAGGACAAAATGCATCCAAAATATCTTCAAAAATGGTAAAATAAGTGCAATGTTGCCTTCAGCCTGTGTATGATGCTTGTAAATCATCGTTATCACACTCGCGCTATCTGTCACTGGTTGATGCAGGGTAGTCCAGCAAAGGATTGCAACATTGTCCTAATGAACGATGTGCTCAGATTCAGCGGGGTCGTTGTACCTTGAACAAAAAAGAATAGATGGTTTGGTTTGATGATGACGGAGAAGCGGATATATAGCATGAAGCGAAGAGGGAATGAGGACAGGGAATGTTATCTGGTTGCAGCAAGAATACGAACAAACTTTCATTCCTTAACCCGACAGGCAACCATGGCGACTGGACAGGCCGAGAAGCGTGAGCATCTCTACAAAATTCTCGTCATCGGTGAGCTCGGTACTGGCAAGACGTCCTTTATCAAGCGGTACGTGCATCAGTTCTTCAGCCAAAACTATCGCGCCACCATCGGGGTGGACTTTGCGCTCAAAGTACTCAACTGGGACCATAACACGATCATTCGCCTTCAGCTGTGGGACATTGCCGGTAAGTGAATGCAACTGCAAAGAGATCATCATGCCCACCGAACTGAGACACTTTTTACCTCTTTTAGGCCAAGAACGATTCGGTAATATGACCCGTGTGTACTACAAGGAAGCAGTTGGAGCCTTTATCGTATTCGATGTAACGCGTAGCGCCACATTTGATGCGGTGATCAAGTGGAAAAACGATCTCGATTCAAAGGTGCAGCTACCCGATGGCAAACCCATTCCGTGCATACTCTTAGCCAACAAGGTACGTACGATGGCTGCATTCTAACTGGGTGCATCTTAATCACACATGGTTTTTTTCCCCATTATCTCCATAGAGTGACCAACAAAAGCAGGGAATCGTGACGACACCCGCCAAATTGGACGAGTACGTCAAAGAGCACGGGTTCGCTGGATGGTTCGAAACGTCAGCAAAAGAGAACGTCAACATTGAGGAAGCAGCTAAATCGTTAGTTAATAAGGTACCTTGTTCCCGTCCACACAGCAAGGCCAAAAATACCGGAACTAACCGACCCATTTTGTTTTATTTGCTTTCTTATGTCGTTCCAGATTTTAATGAATGACAAACTGTTAAACGCGGGTGAGGTCATCGATTCGGAACGGTTCGCCCTGGTTGGCGGAAAGACGGACACGAGCCAGAAGAAGTCGTGTTCTTGCTGACCTAACTCTAGACCTCAACTAGCGGCGCGAGCTTCTACAATCACACCAGACACCCTCCATGTGTATAGCCGTGTGTTTGTGCGTGTGCTCCCTGTGTGCGTGTGTATGTGTGACCATTCAGCTGTGTTACGTCATCACTTACGATTTGCTTACGTTTGTTGGTTTTTTAACTTTTAATTGTTTTTTTTAATCCTGTTTACAATGACTCTCCCCCTTTTCCTTTCCAATATTTCCCGTTTCCCAACGGTCCCTCGCGTTCGTTGACAACCATTTACTATTATCACTAACTATTATACTACTCTAAAACTGTACGCTACTCCACAACTAAGATCATAATCGCGTTGTTACTAAAACACTCTGGGCCAATAACCTAAACCAAAAAACAAACGACTTGTCCCGAGCAATGTTGCCCTTTCACGACGAGACCATTCGACATCTGTTGCAGCATACGATTCTAGATATGTTCGGTTGTGGCAAAAACAAAATCTGTAAGAATTTACTATTGCAGCTAAAAAAAAAAGCCGACCTACTTACACGGCACTTTGTAACGAGTGTACCCTTTAAACCGAGCCCATCCACAGTGAAAAGATTTACACAAAACAAGGAGAAGCGGTACGGAACAATTTCCAAACCGTCTTATTTTATTTTCTTATTTTTTTGTGGATGATCGATTGTTATTGTTGTTGATGATGATCTTGTTGAGGCGTTTTAGAGAAGAGCGATGCTGTAGTGGCAATTTTTCACCGAATATAAAGCAAATTCATGTAAGGAAGAAAAGAAAATTCGAAATGCTGGAAAAAGTGCTTCCAGTGCTGTTATTTAGGGGTGATCCAAATCCGAGCAAAAAAAGGTCCATGTAAGTGCAAAAGTATATTTACTGCTTTAAAATATCGCTTTATACAAAACCGAAACATTGTTTGGGTAAAATGTTCTAAACAGAGAGAAGGAGAAATTGATTCAGAGAATATTTCACTAGATTACAATTATTAAAAAGCATCGTTCTTAAGCTGCGGAGAAAATGGCAAATATAACACTCAACACAAAACCCATCGTCCAGTAGGCTACCGAACAAAATGCATCGTACAGGAGCAATAGAACGCCACGATCGGCTTAAGTTATTTGGCTAGTTCGCGTGAGTATCGTGTGCGACCGATCGCGCAGATGAAAGGGCATCGTATGATACATCGATAGGTTAGAGAACAAGAGATAAAATGTTTAAAACAAAAAGAAGAAGCAAAGTGAAGATTTGCTGCGAAAGAAATGCGTCACATGTCTTGGAAATAATTGCAACCAACGGTATTGGCGATTCACAGGTAAAATGCATAATATCGAGATTTTTATGCCATCATGCAAACAAATCCATGTTTTCCTTAATGCTTGTTGCTTTACAAGTTTTTTTTATGTAGAAATTGAAGCTTGGATGTAATGAAACGTAATCGCCAGGATAAGAATGAATCTCTTGTTTTGATTGATTTCCATTTCCGCTGTGCTGTGCAAACCAGCTGTCGAAAAACGCACGGGCCAAGATTGTTAATGAGCAGTTTGTACCAGAAAATGGAAACTATTTAATGAAGGGCATCAATGAATGCTGGGCCAGGCAGTGAGTATTATCTGTTTTTTTCTCAATTTTTGGTACGGAAAGAAATACAATACTAAATGAAAATGGTTTATTTTTAAGACGTTATTGGTCATTTAAAAATTGCACACTCGTTATGAAGCTTGAAGGGGTCGATTGCTATTTCGTTTGTCCCTTCATACGTAAGACTGACTTGCAAATAAAAACACAGGTAAATCAATGAATAAGATATGGCAGGCCAAGTTGGTCGTCAATTGTACTAACATAGAAGACTAATTGCAATGCTCAACTTTAAATTAGAATTTTCCTTCTGTATTGCGCATCGACTCCTTCGTTGAGGCGCCTAACTAATTGCGCACGCTTCATAGGTGATCGATGAAGGTATACGCTACGCTACGCGAAACCATAGACCTATAGGCTCAGCCCATTACTAACCTACCACCCGCACAGGTGCAAACGTAACAGGTTTTGGTAACAAAAAACAGAATCGTTTCGAATTAAAACCGGAACTTCCGTGAACCGTGGTTGGAAGCGCCAGTAACGAATAGACAGAGCCACACTTACACGCTCGACCAAATGAAGATCTCAAACGGTAGCAAACGATGGCTTGATGCCCACTTTTTCCCTACCCTATTACAGTCTGCTATTAACGCAGACGATTTTGGGCACGCGTTTAGGCCGTCTGTAGCCTTTTTTGTGGGTTTTGTGTGGTTGTTTGATTCGCCTGAATTTACCTTATGTTGAAGCTTGCCACGAATGTGTTTCTGTTTTAACAACTAGCACAGTTTAACGTACAATTAATCCATCGGGAACGCAAAGAGCGGGAGCGTATCGCGGCCACAGCATACCAGCTCACACGTAGGCAAAGGGAAGAGGAGAAGGATAACAGTGTGGTGGAATACAACAACAAAAAAGGCGCGAGTAAAATCAATTAGCCTAAACCGATGGCGAGGCAATAGCAGCAACAGCAGCAGCATCCTCTCTGCTTGGGCATCATTAAAAGAGTACACGAACCTACCGGCAAAGGGTGCGAGCAGATAAAATGGGATAAACACACACAACACATAACTGCACTCGACTCGTCTAGGTCGAAGAAGGGAGGAGGAGAAAGGAGCAGTAATAAAGGCTCCTAGTCCGGCCAAGCATAAATGGCGAGAAATAGAAATAGGAAAAGGCCCACATCCAAATACCTACCAAAATAATCGACCCGCACTGTACAAAAAGTGCCACAAACAACTCCGATTAGACAAGGGAAAATCTGGTCAACCTGTGCGGAGTCGGCCGCTACTTTCGGGCTGTAAATTATACGCCTTTTTTACACACACACACAGACACACGAAGCAAAGTTGCTTACTAATTGTGGGGCGAATGTTTAATGATAATAATCGGCGGCTTGCTCTGCCCTGCTGTGTGTTTGGTGTGTGCCGTTGTCCAGTGTGCTATAATTGTATTATAACGACTTCATTAACTGAGCCTGCGCGTCCAAGTTGCGTAAAAATCACTTCTTTATGCTCTCCACTGGCTCCGAATGAAGGTGTCCTTATGATCGTTTAAGGCAGGGAAAATCATTTGCTGACCAGGATATAGAGCTTTTTCGAAAGACCACTCTTCCTTGCAGCATAGAAAGAAGAGACTTAGCTCGATACAAACAAAACATACATTCCAGACCGGATAGTGATCGTAGAAACAAGTGCAAAAGAGCCTATTTACCGAGAGGAAACAGATATGCGGATGTAAAGCGGAAGAATATTTCTACAACAATTCGCTAACCTCTCTCACCTTCATGCAAAATCAATGACAGAGGAGCCGAACCACACTCCGAGTGGGCGAGAGGGTGGTGGGTGTTGGAATAATCTACATAATGCTTTATGCTATCTATCAATTTGCTTAGGATAGGCGCACTTGGAGAAATGCTGTTTGATGGGTTTTTGCCTTGCAACAACTCAATGGAGAAAAAGTGTAATTGCACTTTTTTGTTGGTTTGTTTTATTATGCGGAGCACCTGAAAACATTTCCAACTACGAAAAACACACCTTTTTGCTATGGAAGCTATGCTCTCACCGCCATCCCTCCCTCACCGGGAATGAAGACGGCCAACCGGGCGTTGAATCTTCCGATTCCGGTTACCAAGCGGCATTTTCTTTTTTTAGTGTATATGCGTATGTGTGTGTGTGTGTTTGGTAATGCGCTAAAAACTATGGAAATAATTGTTTTCTCGTTTAATGTTGTTACCCACTGCTGTACACTGCTCTTACTATGGGAGCCGGTGCGATTGAACATGCTGTTTTGAAGTGCGATACATGAAATTTTACACTTTCCAGACGAAACGGTTCCAGCCCTATGACCGAACGGCCCACGGCCCCGAATGGGGAGGATGGGAGGAAGCGGAGAGTAACGATCGTACAGAAGGAAGCTTACATTAAAGTCCATTTCGACGAAAGTGTTGCTGGCTGTATCTGCCTCCTGGCGTGGATTGGCGCGTGTAAAAAAGCACACAGTTTTGAGTGTAAATTTGATGGATGCATCCTACAGTGATGATCTGTGGCGTACGAATGGTGCACGCTACAATTACGGCTTTAAACCTTTATTGCTCACTAATCGCGCGCACCGATCTCGTTTGCGTGTTTGCGGATCAGTAGAATCCCGCTTTGCGTACAAACTTCCGCAATAGCACGTACGCCACCAGATGTACGAGGACAATTTCCACCGACATGACGAGGTAGTTGAGGTGGAGTGCCTCGTAAGTGGTAGCGTACCCTGCATCCTCCAGTACGGCTCGGCCATCTGCTAGGCAGGTGATCGTTGCATTCACTGCAGCCGACGTTCCATTGCAGGGTATCGACTCGATCGGAAGCCAATAGTAGACGGAAACACCTTCGCTGGCGAAGAAGAAAAACGACAGATACTTCAGCAGTGGAAAGGCTCGCAGGTTGAGATAGAGACCGCCGAGCAGCATAAATGCCAAAAACACAATGTTGCTCGTCTCGATCGCCATGTTCATGGTGCCGGTTGTGCAGGACAGCAGATAGCCTGTGAAGTAAAGCATCAGTAAGAGAGCATTGGTAATCAGGCAGCGTGTGAGTCGCTTCATACCGTATGCCATAGCCAGCACACTCGCCCCACTGCACACTAGCGACATGCAGCAGTAGGTGATGAGGTCCGTTGAAAATCCAACAAACGCGTACGCCACACCGACGAACAAAAACGACTCAAAGAACGCCCTCGGCACACTGTACAGAACCTTATGCAGGTAGTACATGGAAAGGTTGTAGCTTTTCTCACCAACCTCACGACGTATCAGCGGCATTTCGGAGGGAAATGTGTAAAACACACCATAGCTGATCGTATACACCAGCTCGCTTATCATCAGAAACAATGCTCCACGTATGTCCTGGATTGAAGTTTGTGAAATGGGCCGTACTTCGTAGTATAGTGATGCTATCACAACGCTGGTAAACTGGTTGGCAAATAGCAAAAACATGACACATGATTAATGTTGGAAAAATGTCGTTAAAGGATTCGCATACACGTACCAAAAATATTGCCGTCACTGTAAGATACTCGCGCACTTTGCGCAAACTGTCCAGCGTGGTACGATGCAGCAGGATCACGAGCTGCTTTGCCCGACACACGCGATGTTTATCGTTGGCCAGCTTCTGAATAATTTTGGCCTGATGGTATCGCGTCATGAGACACTTGCGGGCAATGTTTTCCCGGCAGGCTTTACGAACGCTCTCGTACCGATGGATGGCTTCCTCTGCCTCACTAGCTGGGAATGTGGTGGCATCCGGACTTACGAGCTGAAAGTACAAATCAGCCGGATTCCCATTCGCCGGCAGCTCTTTGCCAATGCTGCAACGACAATTCAAGCATGGATGTTACAATCACTGTAAAACGGGGCAAACTTAATGGTCGTCTTACGAGTTGAAAAAGTCTATCCTGTTGGCCGTTGGTCCCTGGTAGAAAACGGTTCCACCATCCTGCATCAGGATCACATCACTGAAGCACTGAAACACTTGGGAAGGTGGGTCGTGTATCGTGCAAATGACCGCCCGTCGCCCATTCGCACACAGACACTGGAGCGTCTTCATTACCGAGGCAGCATTGAAGCTGTCCAACCCGGTCGTTGGTTCGTCGCAGAACAGTATCTCCGGCTCGGTAAGCAATTCCCCGGCTAGATTAACCTTCTTCCGCTCGCCGCCAGACAGCTGGGCAATACGCGTTCCCCAGCAACCCTGCAGACCGAGCTCGTTGACGATGCGCAGTACCGCGACGTAACCGACATTTTTAAGTCTAGCCTACGGATGGACACCGGACACAAACAAGAAGAAGAGGCACCCTTTAATCAACACCACTTTGGGACCATCCCTAACGCGCAGTGGATTGTGCCGTCTCTCGAATGGCAAACAAAGCTATCTGCTTCTGGACCTACCACAAAGGTTAGATGCTCGGCAACGGTCAGCGTCTGTAGGGCGATCTCGTACTGCGGCACGAATCCGGTCAGCTGTTTCATCTGCGTCCTGGTCACGTACAGCCCATTGATAAGCACCTTTCCATGGACGGTGGTGGAGCCCGTAATTCGCATCGAAATGGCAGCCAGCAGCGTCGTTTTGCCAGCACCACTAGAATAGGGTAGAATTTAGAACAACAATGAACCCTTGTTCATGATCGTGTTGATTGAGGTTGTGCCTAGTAGTATGTTTTGTTGGTACACCTCTTAAAGCGTTTAATCCGGGATCCATGCATATCCATCTCGAAAAAAAGGGCCTATGTTTTTTTCATGCTTGTTGGAAATTATTAGCCGCAAGGGCTATGCTAACTGTCGCTAACTGTGCTAACGCTACATTACATGAGTGTGTAAAGAAAGTGCAGTACAATTTTGCAATCATCATCGAAACATGGTGCGAATAGGGTGCGATTAGATTGTGTTGCAAAAACGTTACTACGTGGGTAACTAACCTTGGGCCCATGATGGCTACTAAGTTGTCGGATCGTACTGCTCCGCTGGCTGGGAAAAGGAAGACACAGAAGCAAATACGTCGTCAATTTCGACCGTGCGATGGGAGATGAGATTATCTAAAGCACACTCGTCCGGCTCATCATTGTCGCAAAGCAAAGGAAGGAACGACAGTAGCGATCGGCAAATGATCGAGGTTTGCGAACAAGCACACTATCAGCATTATTCGAGCGTACCATTTCTCAGTAGAGTGATTTCTTTCCTTTGCTGATGTCCTGGCCGTCCGTACCAGTGATTTTCGGCGCTCGTCTGTTGGGCCGTGGATGGTCGTACACTAACGGTTAGATTTTTCCACTCGAGTAATACTGCGCCGTTTGGCGTGCTTGCATCGGGCTTGTTTGCAGTCATGTTTTCTTGAACAATCCTCTTATTTCACACTTTGCATCACCTCCGAATATTGTAAAAGCAAGCGAAGAGGAAGAGGAAAGCTTATTTCCTTCACAATCACGATCGATAATATGGGGGTAAAAATTACTATTTGGTAACTGCCACACAAAACTGCGTTCGATCGTTGTTCAGTTGCGACTGATGCGATCGCATTCTGTGTAGTCGAGAAGATACGGTATGTTGTGTATGCTTGCAAAAGCCTGGTGGCTATCAGCAGCGCGCTGATAAGGAGTAGGCATGCTTACTTGCTGCTACTCCAGCCTCCAAGCAAGTGACGCTTTTTTTTTCCTAACCCAAATCCTCGCTCTCTATGCCATACCGGTCGAGTAGGCTGTGTGATCGAACGGTGGAGTTCCTTTTAATTGTTTTTAATTTTTGCTGACTTGGAATGGCAATGGCAAGGTTATTCTGGCGCAGAGCGCGAGAGAGAGAGAGAAAGAGTTTCCTCGTGTCTGTTTAGTGATGGGCAACGATTATTTGAACGCTGATAAGATGATGCCAGTGACTCAAAGGCTGCCAATGTTTAATGAGCAACACAAAACAAAAAATGGAATCATAACAAAAAGAGGTACATTATATGGGTTCATATTTTAAGCATATGGTCTTCGGTTTAGAAGATCATGCATAAAATCATACATGAAAACCGTATCAGGTGTAGGTAGAAAAACAAAATAATTACATGCTTCTTTTGAAGGACGAGGAACGTTGCAGAAAGGAACCGTTGTTAGTAAAAACAATGCGTCCCTAAGCAACAGGCTAGTTTCCATTCTGATTTGAAAGCAGGTAGCCGCCACAAGAGTGTTTTTAAGGATATTCTCAAATTCCAGCTAAAGATAGACACTACGGATAGAAATGGTTGATTTAGGGAAACGTGTACGCCAGGTAGTCGCCGTCGGCACTATTTTACCTTTACCTGCCGACTTGCATAAAACCCTTAGACATGGATTTAGGATGGCCTTTAAACGAACGATTACCCTGTGTAGGAAACCGACCGTTCCGTACCATAGCAAAATGGATTAACTCTGACAAACGGGTCGTTTTTAGCAACGATTTGATGAGCCTTCCAAGGACGACCCAAAAACTATATCATAATACCAGCAAAGCTTCGTCCAGCATAAACACAAAGGAATGCAAAACTGTCCTGAAATGTGATGAGCGTACGTACCTGGAAAAGATGCTGCTGCTGCAGTAAAAAAAACAAAGAGCAGAAAAAAAGCTTCACTGCATTTTGTTTTATGGAAAAAACAACAAAAGCAATGGCCCTTTTGCTAAGGTGTTTCTTCTTGCGGCGCATGAAGCACCCCTAACCAGCTGTCGGCAGTAAAACGGTCGAGCTAAAATAGGAAAATTATAATGCTCCGGAGCGGGTGGGTCTAGTAACAAGAACAACAACCCACATCCGAAAGGGTGTTCAGACTGTTTTGGGGCTAATTTCCGACAAAAACCTCGTTCACTAGTAACAAACTGTTGCTGTTGGTCATTGGCCCTACCCTGTCTTGCTTCGGATGCCCACAAGCAGCAAGTTCTTGTAGGATAATTAGAATTGAGTTAGCAGGGCGGGCATTCTTCCTGCTCAATCCCCCGTGGGCTAAAGAGCTCAAATCATCCTGCGCAAGTACTTCCTATGCTTATGCGTTACACGGCAAAAGGGAGGCAAACGGGGGCAAGGCACATGCTAGAATTGTTTATCGATCGCCAAAGGTTCGCTGCTTGCTCGGGTTTTCCTCTATCATAATCCATACCCAAGTGGTAATAAACTAGTGGCTAGCCCGTTAGAAAATGGCCACAGATTGTTGGGGCCGGAAAAATGGGGAGCAAGCAAACCGCAACGCCCTGACGCTGGCTTGGGATATCAAAACGGAAGGAACAAACGGAAAAGAACGTTTGATGTGATTGATCGATTTGAACGATCGATCGATGGAGCAATTTTCCAGCTCCAGTTACCGAACCCCGAATACCGATTTTTTTTTAGTTTGATACACATGATGGGGCTTTTCCTTTTGCTATCCGGATGGTGTGTACCACTTATGGAGTTTTCGTTGTTTTATCGGTGCAAGTTGAATATGTATATGTGTTGATTTTTGGGCCGTTTTTTTTTTTTTGAACAAGTACAAAGCGCTGATTATGCACTGTTTCTAGCGAATGCTCATCGGAGGATGTTATTAGAGGATATGACTCTTTTTCTAGGTGATCGTTCAAACCCTACAAAACTTATCGATGGTTCCGTAAGGTGCACGGACGATTTTCTCACGCCTCCGGAGAGCTTTCTTCGGAGCATTCTTAATGAGCACCTTTATTCGGCCGCAGAAGCAGACATACAAATCCGAAAGCAAATGAGCCACCTCTATCAAAATCGTTCCAATCCGATCGATTAAGGCGAAATTTTCCGTACGACCTCAATACGGGAGGTTTCGCCATTTTTCACCAAAAAAGCCGCAAACCGCAAGTTAGGCAAAAAATCAAATAATTAGACATTTTTTCAATTCCATCTCTCTCGGCCTCTCCCACACACATGCACTGCCTGACACTGCCCAACACCCCCTTCCATCCTCTTTGTCTCTCTCTACAGATTGTCTTAGGCCAAAGCTTAAAATTGCACGCGATTTAACGATTTATCCTCGCGGAGTGCGGCTTTTTATTGAGCGATAACAGTTCATTCCATTTGCAAACTTTTTGTTTTATGTTGTGGTACGAGTGGGAGGACCACCCGTAAAAAAGGGAGATAGAAAAAACAGATTCAATTTTCCATGGTAGATTTCCCCGTGAATGGGGGAGGGGGGGGGAGGGGCGATGATAATGTGTGTCGATTATGCGGTAGCCTGAATTATATGAATGATCGATCGAAAGCAAAAAAATATATATATCAAGTTGGTGCGAAATCAGCTACATAAGCTTTTATTCGTTTTTGTTTCAGGGCAAACTTGGATGTATTAATAGTGGTTTAAAAATATGTTTCACCATTCAAGATGCCTTTTTATGCTCAGTCACAATCTTAAAGTAAAACTTGTGAATTGATTCCAAAATAAGTAAGAAATATTCGCAAATCATTCAAAGTACTTGCCAGCTACAATGCCTCCTTTTCATCTATGCATCCTTTTGAGATTGTTTCATTGATGAAAGCGAAGCAAATGACGCACACCATCGTTTGCCAAAGGAAGACAAGGAGTAGGGATTAAAATGTCTCCCTTTTACTCCATTCTGTGTGCTTCTGTTTCATGTTGTGTGCTCAATGTTCATTTAAGCCAAAAAGGAGGAAGATTCTGCAAGGACATAAAGAAGGGACAAACACATCTGGTGCCGCCAAAGACGGTCAAAAAAGTGCACTCTGGATGCAGACTGATTTGTTGTCACTTTAATGGTACCGGTGCTGGCTGGTTGCATTGTCATATCGACTTAAAGTTTCTCCTCTTTTGATGGCCCTTTCTTGCAGGTTGCAGCAGCAGCAGCAGCAAAAGGAACATCTGACGATCCGTGCATGTCGTCGTGTGAGCAAGCAATCCAAATTCCCTTTTCGCTGGCAACACTGGTGGTTTGCCCCTTCCATGTGTGGTATGGTGGATGTGTACTTACAGCAAATGTTCCTCCGCCGAAAATACGGTAAACAAATAAGGTAAGTTTTTTTCTTCTGTGGACTGCTCTCCTCCCGTTAAGCACCTTCTTCCCGCCGTCTTCGCCGATGCGTATTCACCGAGTCGGCCTCTCCTTGGGGTGGTGGAATGATTCGACTCCTCTTTCTAGCGCATACAGTCTTCTATGTGCTTTGCTGTGGGTCAATAGAGTGTAATTGTGGTGCCTCTATTGGTGCCTGCTCGTCTCGCTCCTTCAGCCCGGTTTGTGCTCGGTGGTTCGTTCTCTTTCTCGCCCACTTGCTTTGCTTGCCGTTTGGTTACGGATGCTGTATTGGCATTGTTATTTTCGTTACCCTACCGTGGCCATACAGACAACCCCGTCCGTTCCTCCTGGGCCATCTTTTGTGGTATGGCTTTTGTGTGTGTTTGTACCGAGATCTTACCACCCCAGCATGATCTTCCGTTCCGTGGCCCTCATCATCTGTTGGATTTTGTTTTTTTGTTTGGTAGTGTGTTCACGTGTGCGTTCATGATTTGCTACGGTTGTGTTTGTGTGTGGCTACGGAATCCCACATTTTTGGTGCTGGTTGCGAGGGAAAATCAATTTCAGTCATTAGTAATATTTTATTACAACCGCACCACCGAACTGGGAAGGAAGGTAGAGCTTTAAGGTAGAAACGTATCCGCACAACCAAATCGTCTGTGGTAATTGGCGCGAACGAGAGCAGAAGAAGAGGACCTCCGAATTCGAGATCGTGTGCGTTGTTGCGTCGGCGTACACGATCGCGCGTGCCTCTTCGGAACCGGGTGAGAGGATTCTGGCGTGAAAAGAAAATCACAGTTTTCGCGCACCCCGGTCCGGGTCGTGTGCGCGGTTATTGTTTGTTTTCATTTACCCCACCCAAAACACGTCGGTCGGCTGGTTGGATCGTACTGCAGCAGCATCCGTCGGTCGATCGGGCAGGTGCGTACCAGTCGTCTCCGGGGCGTCTCATTCGGTGCGTGGCTGTGGTCGGGCTTTCATATCGAGTGCTGCGGAACCTGCTGGAAGTTCTGTGCCAAGGAGTCGCATTCTTCCGCGCGGATGAGAAGCTCCTGAGACGGATGAGAAGAGACACCTGAATGACGGATAGGATGAGTCGATAGTTTCTTCGGAATTAAGTGACTAAGCTTCACAAACACGGGTGCAAAAGGTGGCTGCGGTGATTGTGCTGTGCTGAAGGGTGCATTTTTATCCTGAAACTAAGTACAAGAGATAGTTAATCGGTTAGCTTTAATGTGAAATAGCCTCGAAAAATACCCGGTTTATACAAATATTACCCTCTCTCGGTGCTAATCAGTGTGTGAAATCGTGCTAAATCTGACTACCTTGTTCGCCTCAGTACTTACACCCGGATTGACGATAACGAGGCAAACAGCAAATACTGACAGTCAAAAATTGCTTCCCCTTCTATACTCCCTCTCCCACTTCGATTGGGCACATCAAATATGTTTGACTGTCCCGCTTGAAAAAAAAAGAGAGAAGATCATCATAATCCTCATTGCCGTGTCGGATCGATCGTGTTTGTGTACGCTAGATGATCTGCTGTGAAAAGGTGCTAACGGACATCGTCACCGACTGTAACTAGGGAGCAGTGTCAGCCAAATCCTCCCCGTTCATGGGAAGTTCGGACCGGATTTGGAGGACACTCGAGCGTGTTTGAGGTAATAGCAAAGAATTCCCCGAAGAACAGACCGATAGCTAAGGTAAGTTGGTTGATATTTCTTCCTGGTGAGCTCATTGTTTGCCTTTAGCCGTAAGATAAAGCGTACGAATTGATTTCGATTCGTTTAACATGCTCCAAACCAGATGATGAAGTGATTAAAGACGCTTCTTTAGCATATATGGAGATCAAAAGACTTGAGCGCATGAGTAAGGCACGAACCTTTTTTTTTTTTTCATTTGCGTTTCGTTTACATGACGGTATCGATTAACACCAAATCATAATGATGAATTTCTTTCAACTCTGTTGCTTCACTCTCGGATCAGCTACATCAGATTCCAATTCCTTTGCGGGGTGCTTTTGTAAACCTCTCTGCTACCAACATTGACCTGCTTCCGTTCGGTGTAGATTTGAGATCGTCCGACCCAACCCATTGGCGCTTGATAGGCGAGGATTCTTCAAACTGGTTATATAACCTTTTGCTGTGATAGCCTGCCTAAAATTCCACCGGATTCGTGCAAAATGCCACAGTTGGAGCGCGATATGTTTTTTTTTTGCCTTCTGGAACATCTCTCCAACCATTCAAAATATAATCGTTGATATGTTGCTGTTTTTTTTTTGTTCGCTTCGCTATCCGTTGTTTGCTGGCTGGCTAGTTCAGACGTTGATTATGAATGTGTGAAAGAAGTGGGACAATATCGATTAATTACCATACCTT
>KB679179.1:8245-21336 GCA_000349165.1 Anopheles christyi | reverse complement strand
ATGGTCCGTCCGTTGTCGTGGAGCTCGTTTTAACTGCGTTACGATCGTTGTTCACACTGATGGACATCTGGAGCATAAAACGGTCCTCACCACCTCCACAAATGGCTCGGGCAAGCGATTCTCAGTGCAAGTACAGCGGGCGGGAATTGGTTTTCGATTGCTGGAGTCCCGTCGGTGTGCAGAGGTCTGTGTGTGTGTGTGTGTGTGTGTGTGTGGCAGGGTCAATGGTTTTGAGTAACAGTGTGACGGCGTTTTTTCAGGCCTTTACTGTACGGTTCAAGTTCATGCCGTGTTTCAGGGGGGAGAGAGTTGTAGCCAAGGTACACCGGAATGCGCGTGAAGTCGTTGCGCTGCGATCAAGATCAATCACGAGCCGTGAGCCGTTAGTGTCAAGGCGTGGAGCTGATGGCGATGTAAGAACGGTCTATGATCGGCACAGTGCTGGAGGAGATATGTGCGTGCATTTTCTACAAATTATTTCCCGCATCATGCGACAGAATGGATCTCTTGGTGGATGTTGTGGTCATACAGGACGGTGTCGACTCGTAGATTGAGGTGTGTTTTTTATGGCCGAAAGGTTGAAGTACGTTTAACTGAAGCTGAGGGTTGATGGATAAAGGGACATATTATTAAAATAGGGTTAAAATAATGTTACAAAATATTGAAATTGAATGTTCTTTCAATATAGAATGCCTTCAAAATGGCCTGCTATGCGCGTTACCTAGATACCCCATGACCAACATCCTCAAAAATAAAGCTATTGAAATACATAAAGCCCTACCCGATAATGTGTTTGATTTCCATTGCAGTTAATGCTGTTACAACGTTATTCACGTTCGACCTTCCACCATTGGAGCAGAACCACGAACCACATGTTTCATAAGCGCTCTGCAAGGCACGTCATTTTACACTTATTTTAACCACTTATCTTTCCAGTCGAAACAGTCGAAACGAACAGCATTGTTTGGGGAGGAATTGTCGTGCAGCAGAAGGATGGTCGAAGCCGAGGCTTTCAGAAATAACCGTCGATTTGGCTTCGAGAGCAGTTATGGTTTTATGGTGTTTTGAAATCGTTAAACTTTACGATTGTTTGCGTTTGCGGGAGTGTTGCTACGGTGGAAAAATGTGGACTACGTAAGGTACGCAGCAGAAGGAGCAGCAGTAGCGGAGAGGAAGCAAAACGGGGATTACTTGCGAATGACGCACCATGCGGGACAGGGCATACGCCAGCATCTTGGTGGTCACCAGCATCACCGCGGCCGGTAGTATTGGATGTGCGGGCTGGGAATCCGCTTGTGCTTCCGTCCGCTTTTCCACCTTCGAATGGAATGGTGTGTGTCCTCGCTGGTCGTTGGAATGCCGAGTCGTCGAGTCGCTTGGACGATGATTTACTGGTCACCCCCGTGACCTGACACGTACGTACGTTCCTTGGTACGCGAGATTGTTATTGCTGGTTTATTCCCCCTCTCAGGGGAAAGGAAGACCAGTGTTTCGTGTGCACCGGTAAAACAACAGGGCAATTGCCGATGGGTTTCCTTTCGATTCCAACTCGAAGGTGCGAGCTGTTCGATTGTGTCCTGGCCCGTTTGGCCCGGTCGGTTCGATCGTGTAAGGCATATAGAGACACCTGCAGCTAGAACAACGGGGTGAACCAACCAAACCACAGAGTAAAATAAGGAAAATAAGGAGCAAGAGCATGATGGAAAGCATGTGTTGGAAAAAGGAAATACAACACCTCGACGCAAATGCAATGTTTTTCGATTGCGCAAAATTACCCCCGGGACTGTGGTGTTGGGCTGTTGTTGGGCTAGTAGTTTTCTGCATCTTAGAACCAGGCGTTCTTGTACCGCATTGCACTCAGAAGCAATGAGGCGATGTTTGTTTTCATTCAGAGCCTTATCGAGTTGCTCAAGCTAGATGTGAAGTGAGAACAAATAAACAATAATTTTCTATTTCCGTTCCAACCGACTACGATTCTTTTGATTCGAACAGTATTATGGGTATTGAAAGAGTTCGTGGGGAATTCTGACAACATTTTATAAGAAGTTTGGAAAAATACTTAAGCTACCTTACATAAAATACCAGCAAAGTTCAAGAATACCTAGAACGTTTAGCTTCAAGCCTATGAATAGTTTAAGATGTCTTCTTTGGAAAATAATCAGAAAAGACCATACTTACCATGGTGGTCTTCAGAATCTTCGCCGTGGGTCAATGGAACGAAATTCCACCGCCACCGGATATGGAGACTCGCGGAAACGCCACTGAACTAGTTACTTCCTTCGAGACCGGTTAAGCACCAGGAAAAATACTCTCGGACAAACTATAAAACCTCCCACAGAGTATTAACGTAGTCCATGGAGCAGGGTCGTTCGTGATTCTAGGCACACACCGAACACATTTGCCAGTTGACAGACAAAATGTATTGTTTCTACATCGATTTGCTTGGCTTCGGTGGGCGAAATTAAGACGAATGGTTCACTTCGACAGGTCAGCAAAACGGGATAGGAGAAAAGAAACTGTCCCTCTCAGCTCCCAGTTCCGAGGGGACGCTCCTCGTAGCCACCGAACAAAATGTCAGTCTTGCCCTAACGCCCGGTAACAAACGAGCTGAAAGTTCGTAACGATACTCCAGAAAGGAAAGCGAAGGGAAAGGAAAGTGGGCCGCTATCTATTTGATCGATGTTTTGGCAGCCGCCCCCGTTAATGTAATCGGATATTTCGCCACAATTTCACCTCGTCAAGCACGGGGGCTGCACAAGGCTGTGTGTAATGCAGTCCTCCTGTCTCGTTTGGTAAACAACAGAGCAGTGGTGTTGCAATGCGAGAGAGAGAGACAGAGACATAGTTGGAAAAAGCCTTCGCAAAGCAGTGCATACAGTGTGCACACGTCAAACCGTGCACGCTTTGGCTAAAAGCATTGTTTTGAAAACAATTTTTACAACCTTACACTATTGCATTGCGTTTCACGTCCGGCTGTCTCCGGGCTCCTGGGGAGGGACGGAGTGGGGGTTGAGATATTTTGCCCCAGCTCTGATATTATGATTTTATTTTACGACACTTTGAAACGCCATACATGGGTGAGGCGAGGCCTAGGTTACATTTGGCCTTCCATCGGGCTGGATGCATTCCCGCATGGTGCAACAGCGGCATTGAAGGTGGTGGTAGAGGTGGAGAACGATAAGCGAGTGCACTTTGTGCGGTGCAGTTTAAACCGATTCGCCAGCACATTCTGGTTGCACGGGTTGGTTGCACGGGAAGTATTAGTTAGCATTTTAAAAAGCGTGATTATGTTGTGGTTTTTTTCGTCTTACTTTCTTCGCATGGTAGCTTTTTTTTTTTACTCGATCTACATCCTGTAGGGGTTTCTGTGGTGGTCGAGAATAGTTATTATTGTTGAATAAATTTTGCTGAATGCAAATGCGACATTGTGATTCTTTCGCATCGCTTCGCTTCTTGTGATGAAAACTGTTTTTTTTTTTAATATTATTTTCTTATCTTTGAGTAAAGGACGCCAAGTTTCATTCCATCGCAGGTTTGATGGATAAGGCAAAAAGTAATACTTTTTTCTTGAGTGTTGAGTGGTTTACAGTTCCATTGCATGGTAGTTATAAGTAAAGTAAAGTTATGAGCGAAGCAAAAAGTGTTGAATGGGGAATTAATGGAATCATTAAAATTTTTAGATAGCTGAAGAGCTAAGTGCATTAGAACATTCTAAAGTTATGGTAGTTTTGCTTGAAAATAGGTAAAGAACAATTTATGCTTACCAACCACTCACATTATGCACATAGAAGTGTGAATATGCATATTCTAAAAAATCTGTTTATTTTCAAATGTGCCATTTTAAAACTGTCCATCAAGCAATGTATACGCCCCTGTGCTAGACGTAACGGCTTTGCGTTTTTGTGTTGCAATTTACATGCCATCGAAAACATTGAAGCCTCCACTAAAATCACGCTCATCTCCATCGTCTATTAATCGTCATAAATATCACATCATATGATTTATTGAGACGCAGCATCACACACATGGATTAGTGGACGTCCTCAGGCCAAAATTATAAACCAACCGCCGCCATCTTCCATCTCTTTCGCCTTCTAACTGCCATTTATGCATCGCTGCACTTTCGAGTTCATGTAACTCGTGCGTGCAGTTCGAACCGTGAGAGCGTTGTGCTAGAGTGAGAAGACCATTTTTGCTCTTGCTTTGTAAATTCATTCATCCGAACGCGATGGTGAGAAGAGAAGTGGAGTTGATTCACGCGCTCTCTCTCTCGCGGGCAGTGAATTTTGATCCGAAGTTGGCCGAAGTATGGATGAATTTACGAATGAAGAGATGAATAAGAATGAATGAAGTAACAAAGAGCAACACATGCAAAGAAGTATTAAAAACATGCCCAATTAAAGACATTAATAAATTTAAAATTCTGTTAAAATGAACAAAGCTTTTCCGAGTTTCACAAATCTATTGTAGTACATTAATCGTGAACATTATTAAATGATTTATGTGGTATTTTTCGCACGAGCCCCAGGAATTAATTTATTTCATTAACGATTACGATTAACGACAACGATTCGTGTTTTTATTTTTCTTGTAGGAAATCAAACAACTACCAAAACACGACAGAAAACCAGTTTTAACATTCCGTTCATTGATCATTGCCATAGCGAATGAACTCTCTATTAGTCAGCAACGGGTGAGAAGACCGGCATTCGCGTATACAATTCATTTGCCCATTCATTTCTACGCAAACCAGCAACGCGAGAGGACGTGTTTTGCGACCCCGTTTCACGCATTAACGCAAAGATACGTGCGTGAAAGTTACGTGCGCGAGGTCAACAATTCCACTAGCAGAGTAGTAAAGGAGTGGTGCGTGCGTGTCTGTGGATAAAGTTAGAATTCTCGAGGGCGCAAATTAAGCACACCGGCTGCAAACAAACAGCAAAAAAAAAAACCCTCATCGAAATCGTGCGTGTATTATTGTACCAAAAACGTTCGTGCAGTCACACCGTGCATGTGGTACGGCCGAAAACGGTCGTTTGCGTGTGAGTGAGTAAGTGAGTTTGCACGTGTATGAGTGAAGATTATTTTTAAAAGCCGCGCACACAGTACAGTGTTGTTGTGGGGGGCCCAACGAAAAGGGTCTTAGGCGCCCTACAAAACGTGCAGCAGATAAAAGAAATAAAGGGTGTGTATACAAGCAGGCGAGAAGAAACCTTTTGCGTCTTGGTGGCTGAAAAAGTTGCGAGAATTCGCGCGAGTGTGTGTACTGGTGTGACGACGTTGGTGGGTTTAATTTTGTTTTGCTGGATGGTGGCACAAGTGAAAGAAGAAAGTGACAGCGTGTTGTCTGCGTGTTGTGCCCTTTTTTTTTTGGCTTGGTTGGAGACAACGGAAAACAGTGCTGAACGTACAAAAGGTGTGATACCCGTGATAGTTTTTTGCTAATCCTTTGCGTGGTCGTCGAAAGATAGTAGTAGACGTGCTGTTTAACTACAAACAACCACACACAGTGCTGCCCTTTGTTTGTTGAGAGAGAGAGAAAGAGAGAGAGAGAGAGAGAGAGAGAAAGAGAGAGAGAGAGAGAGAAGGAGAGAGTGAAAAGTTACCTGTTGTGCTTGGTTCCGTTGTCAGGGCAACACGGGGAGCGAGTGCGTGTGCTTATGAAATGAAGTAAACCGGAAAACCGTATACTCAGTGGAATGCATGCAGCGTGGGAAAATCCGTGAGCCTGTGTTTGGTGTATGTGGTTTGTGTGTATGTGGTTTGAGTTGCAGCTCAACCGATTCCCTCCCCCGTGCAGTGTATGTGTTGGGGGTGAATGTGAACGAAAAGATGGCCTTTCGAATGTATGACTGCAGTGAGGTTCAAATGGAAATATCTCAACGGGCAGTGCTTACTGTGATCTGTGAAGACTAACTTGGCCCTGCCTGTGTGCCACCGTGTGTGTGTGAGTGTGTGATAAAGGCCTGTGTGCCGCGTGACTGGAAGGGTGCGTTTTGACCCGTGCGTCGTGGTCAGAGCGCTGCAGAGGGCACCATAGGGAGGACGTGTGTGTGCGCTCCACCTTCATCCTGGCGGCGGCAGCACGGACGACGGCGGTCCACCTGCTAACGCTAGCACTGCTGGTCGGCAGTTGGTGCTGTCGGTCGGTGGACGGCCGGGGTAACTTCCTGCGGCACGACGATGCACTTCCGAAAGCGTGCAGCTGGACCGGTGCGATACTGGAAGTATCGCAGGAGAAGCGCTCGGACGAGCTGCAATGTCGCATCAAGACGATCACCAAGACGGAAAGTCTGCTAGCTAACATAAGTAGTTATCAAATTGATAGAATTAAATCGCTCAAGCTCGAGTGCAACGACATTATGTTCTTCGAAAGTTCCTTAGAGTCGACGACGACGCCCGGCAACTTTCTGGGCAACCTGCACGGACTGCTGCGTCTGTCGATCGAGTACTGCAAGATCAAGTACATACCGGCACTGGCGTTTGCGAACATGCGGGTGCTCAAGCGTCTTGCGCTCAGCACGCACAACGTCGACTGGTCAGTGATGAACCTCGAGCTACATCCGGACAGCTTCCGGGGGTTGACCGAGCTAAAGGAGATGCATCTGGCTGACAACAACATCTGGAGCCTACCGGCGGAGGTGTTCTGTCCACTTCAGAAGCTGCGTGTCCTCAACCTGACCGGCAATCGGTTGAGCGACCTGACGCAGCTGATGCTGTCCGACTGGGGCAACGGACCAACCGAGCCGGGTCGAGCCTGCAACACCGGGCTGGAGGTGCTGGATCTTTCCGGCAACGATCTAACGCTGCTGCCGGACAATGGACTGACGGCGATGCGATCGCTAAATGCGCT
This sequence comes from Anopheles christyi, assembly GCA_000349165.1. Lineage (NCBI taxonomy): Eukaryota > Metazoa > Arthropoda > Insecta > Diptera > Culicidae > Anopheles > Anopheles christyi. The sequence continues at coordinate 14,483 of KB679179.1, read as the reverse complement.
GCATCTGCAGCGCAACCTGCTGAAGGAGATTGCCGACCGTGCGTTCGTTGGGCTCGGTACGCTTGAGGTGCTGGATCTGTCCGATAACAAGCTGACGGCGCTAACGCCGGAGCTGTTCGTGTCGTCACGCAAAATCCGCCAAGTGTATCTGCAGAACAACTCACTGTCGGTGTTGGCGCCCGGTGTGTTCGAGGGGCTGGATCGGCTGGAAACGCTTGATCTGTCACGCAATCAGCTGACGTCGACCTGGGTCAAGCGGGACACGTTCGCTGGTCAGGTACGGTTGGTCGTACTCAACCTTGGCCATAATCAACTATCGAAGGTGGATCAGCACGTGTTCAAGGGACTGTACAGTTTGCAGATACTGAACCTCGAGCATAACGCAATTGAGCTGTTGGCCGATGGCGCTTTCAGTGATTTGAAGAACCTGCACGCACTGTTCCTGTCGCACAATCGGTTGCGTCAGATCGAGCCGTACCACTTCAGTGAGCTGTATGTGCTGAATCAGCTGATACTGGAATCGAACCAGATTGCGTACATACACGAGCGAGCGTTCGAAAACCTTACGCACCTGCACGACCTGAGCCTGAACGATAATCGGCTGGAAGAGATACCGTCCGGTATGAAGAGCCTCAAGTTTCTGCAGTCGCTCGATCTCGGCAAGAATCAGATTGCGGAGATTAACAACTCATCGTTCGAGGGGCTGGAGGAGCTGATGGGGTTGCGGTTGGTGGATAATCAGATTTCGGAAATTTCCCGCGACACCTTCTTTGCGCTGTCGACGATCCACGTGCTCAATCTTGCGTCGAACCGCATCCGCCACATCGATCAGTCGGCATTCAGCTCCAATCCGACATTGCGTGCCATCCGGCTGGATAACAACGAGCTGGAAGATGTGTCGGGAGTGTTTACTTCGCTCTCTTCGCTGGTGTACCTTAACATTTCCGATAACAACATTGGGTGGTTTGATTACTCACACTATCCACAGTCACTCGAGTGGCTCGACATCCACAAGAACAACATCAGCGAGCTCGGCAATCGGTATGATGTGGGCAATTGGTTTCTGCTAAAAATGCTCGACGTGTCCCACAACAAGCTGCGCCAAATCAATGCGAGCTCGTTCCCCCGCAACATCGAGACGATTCTGATGAACAACAACCAGATCGAAGAGATTGCACCGGAAACGTTTACCGGGAAGGAAAACATCGTGAAGGTGGTGCTTTACGGGAATCGCTTGCGTCGCATCGAAATGTCCGCCCTGGCACTCACGCCTTGGCCGGACACCCGAGTACTTCCCGAGTTTTACCTGGGAGATAATCTCATTCACTGTGACTGTACGATGGAGTGGCTGCAGCGCATCAACGAGCTAGCGTATCTGCGCCAGTATCCGCAGGTGAAGGATCTCGATTCGGTACACTGCTCGATGGAGCACGGTCGGGGTGAGCAACGGCGCCCACTGATGGCAATGCGGGCCAGCGAGTTCCTCTGTCGCTACGAAGGTCACTGCTTTGCCACCTGCCATTGCTGTGATTTTGATGCGTGTGACTGCAAGATGGCGTGTCCGGATCGGTGTCGCTGCTATCACGACACCGCCTGGGAATCGAACATAGTAGACTGTGGGTCGGCTGGGCTCTCGCTCGTGCCCGCAAAGATACCGATGGACGCGACCGACATCTATCTCGACGGCAACAATCTCGGTGCACTCGGGAGCCATGTGTTTATTGGTAAGAAGAAGCTGAAATCATTGTATCTGAACGGTAGCCGGATAGAGTCGTTGAACAACAAAACGTTCGCCGGGATTCCTGCGCTGGAGGTGCTGCATCTCGAGCAGAATGGGCTGGAACAGTTGAGTGGGGCAGAGTTTGAGCAGTTGCGTGAGTTGAAGGAGCTGTATCTGCATCGCAACACGCTGGCAACGGTCGGGAACAGGTCGTTCTATTACCAGAAATCGCTCGAGGTCCTCACGATCGCCGATAATAAGCTAAAGGGCCTGAGGCCTTGGGAGTTGATACCGTTGCCGAGTGGTGGTACCGCAGGTGCCTACCGGTCCGTTTCACTCGAGGGCAACGGGCTCGAGTGTAGCTGTGATCTAATGCCCAAACTGCTCGACTGGCTCGAGCGGATGTTCCGGAGCAATGGTTCGGGGACGCAGCCGGAGGAGACCGAATCCTCGGAGGAAACGGGCTGGGGTGAGTTTCAATGTTCTAACGGAAAACCTCTGCCAGATGTGATGAAGGAGTGCGAGGGACAGCGGCCGGCCGTAGTCCCCGTGGCCACGGCCACCGTGCAGCGTACGATCATCAACGATGACTTTATCGATTATCTGCCGCTGCTGATCGCAGTGCTTGCTGGGCTGGTGCTAACGATCATGCTGGTCGCACTGGTGATACTGTTCCGGCAGGATGTGTGCCTGTGGGCCCACGCCCGGTACGGTGTGCGGCTCTGCAAGGATCCACTGACGGCGCTCGAGCGCTGTGAGGATAGCGAGAAGCTGTACGACGGCTATCTCGTGTATAGTGCGGCCGATGCCGACCTGGTCACTAGTCAAATCGGCCAGGAGCTCGAGCACCTTGGCTACAGCATGTGTCTGCACTATCGGGATGTGCATGGTGGGGCCGGCTTTCTCGGCGACACGGTACAATCGGCGGCGGATGCCTCCCGCAAGCTGGTACTGTTCATTAGCGTCAAGTTCCTGCAGCTCGAGTGGTCGCAACCGGAGTTCCGGGCGGCAATGCAGGCCGTACTGGAGCTGATACGTCCCTCGCGGCGTAAACAGCGACTGGTGCTGATCACCTCCGTGCCGGGGTCAATGCTGGCGATGGACCCGATCATGGACATTCTGGCACGCACCTGCACCGTGATAGCGTGGGACGATCGGCGGTTCTGGGACAAGCTACGCTTTTCCATGCCCGATCTTGGTCGGGATGGAGCCTCGGTGAATAAAGCTTCCCATCGAAAGAACATCAACATTCGCTACACACCGGCACCAACCAACAATCTGATGGTGGTGGGAGGTATCGGTGCATCGGCTCCAACGGCTACCTGGCCGAAACGACTCAACTCGGAGGTTTCAATTCAGCAGCAGCAACATGCACACCATCAACAACCTTATCCGGTTCCTCAGCCACGCTCTATTGGCGGAGCGCACAGTACTTACACGACGGAGGATGAGGAGCCATCGACGGCTGGGTCGTCCCCACAGTACGAGGCCCCAACGCATCCTGGCGGTGGTCCAGCCGGTGGAATGTTTCACCATCATCATCAAAACGGTGGTATTGTCCAGTACCAGCAGCAGCAGCAGCAGCATTCCGGTGGAGGTTCCACACCACTTCCACAAACCATGCCTCATCCGCAGCATCATCACCATCATCATCATCCGCATGTACCATCGCATCATCATCATCACCATCATCCGGGCACGGCGTCCGGACCTCACGCGTACCATGGTGGGCCAGGTACTGGCGGTAGTAACTTTACCAACTCCAATACGCTTGGCCACGTGTATTCCACCATTCCGGAGCCCCAATATATGGCCGAGCAGCAGCAGCAGCAGCAGCAGCAGCATCGAACAGGGGGAACCGGACCAGACGGCAGCAATCGGCCGTACTTTGTGTAAAGTTCGTATTTTACTTTCCCATCTCCCCTTCGTTCCTCAATGTTTTGTCTCCACAAACTCGTGATTGTAGTCTTATCGTTCAAAGTTGTTTTGTACAAAAAAAAAAAGAAGAAGTGAAAACGTCCCATCTTCCCATGAAAAAAGACTCCCTCCCCCCTCCCTCCCAACTTCCTCGTTCAAATCGTTATTAATGGTTCCCGCAAAAGTGGACCCATACACTAGTAGTCCTTACTCGTATCGCGCGCATCGTATGCTTATGATTCCTACTACACGCTAGGTTAGGTTCGAATTTATAAAATAAAAAAAACAAACAAACACACATTTAAAAGACACACGAGTTCGTTGTTGAGCGCTTATGTTTACTGCAAAGGGGGCAGTAGGGTGGGAAATGTTGATGACTTCGGGCTAACAGCGTGTCGTCCAGCTGTTTGGGGTTTTTATTTTCTTCTGTGGACGCAAGAAATGAAAGAGCAACGGAACCTCCCGACCATTACGAAACAAAACTGTGAAACGAATGAAGTCGCGATAAGCCACCAGTAAGTACTGGACTACTGGATGCTGCGGGACAGCGACGACTTCGACGACGATGGGGTTCAGTGGTTTTACATTCGATTTCACATTCCACTGTCGGTTGATAAGCAGAGCCCGCGCGAGCTGGGTGGGTCGCACAGATGGTTGCTGCTGGTGTCTCTTCTGGTTGGGTCGTCCGGGTGATTTGTTTTTTTCTCCTTCCTCTTGCTGTTGTTGTTGATTTGCGATTCATGTTTTGTAGGTTCTCCACCTCTTCGACGGCCACCATCGGTCATAACGTTTGATTGATGAGTGAAGAAAGCGTACGCGATGGGCCTCGGGATCAAGTCGAGATATGGTGGTCGCTTTGATGTTTCGGTTTGTGACGGTGAAATTGTTTTCTCTGAATGATGGACGGACTTTTTTTTTGACGGGTGTGCATCCACGAGGCCAGCAGGACAAGAATCGTCACTGTGGCTGCGGTGTAATGGAGAGCTAATCTACCGACCACCGGTAGCTACTGATGGCAGTGCAAATAAACGAACGGTAAGATTAATCATTCCGGGTGAGGGGCGATACATTGTTTAAAATGTGTTTTTTTTCTACGGGTAAATTAATGTTCCGTCTGGCTCTTTTTTGTTTTGCAAATTTAATGACACAAGCAGATGAGTGTTTTTCATTTTCAAACAAATTTCAAGGTTATCGAAAGCAATGGAAGAGGGGCTGTAAATTTATTTTAATTATGTAAACAGAGCAATGTTTTGGGAAATTAAGATTCTAGCAATCAGTAGGACATGAGATAATGAAACCAAGGCAACATTACTTTTAATTAACTGATTTGTTTAAGAAATTGTTGTCAAATTGGGAAATTGATAAGTAGTAAGCTCTTCTGGCTGTGGATATTTTTTATGTCGTCTTCAAGTTGACACGTGAATGTCTTATTACCATTGTGTTTATTTAATGATTTGGTTTTGTTCGTTTCAAGCTGTGCTGAGCTCAGTAGACAACAACCGTTCGACCGATTTGTTCGTCTAAATTGTTCCATTTCCAGCCAGCTCCAATCGCATCTTGCACTACTCCGTGCCCTGTGTATGGGGTACAGTGGGTGGCTTTTTGTTTAACTTTTCTTCTACCACGCTCTTCCAAACGCCTTCCACCGTACCTTCATTTCCGCTTGCAATCCGTTGGCTCGGTAATGGATAGTGTCACCCCATCCCAACGGCGTACGTTCTACTTCTTCCTCCCGGACAACACAGGCACTGCAACGATCGGTAACAGCGTGTCGTGACATTTTTAATCTATTCTATTTGCACTAAAGGTTTCGCCGGCTTGCAGTGGAACGCAAAGCGCAAACAAGCGCAAAGCCGGATGGTTTGTTCGTATGGTCCGGATCGTAGCAAATTGCAACCGTTTCCGGTGTGGCGTAGGACAAGCGAGAGAGAAGGAGAGAGAAAAGGAGAGATGCTGTGTGGGGTGCTTCGTCAAAGATTAATTCAATCTTCGTTTCTTCACTTGACCTTCCCGTCAGTCGCTCGCTTTCTCACCGTCTGCTTAAAGCTGCAGCAGTGTAAAAACAACGAAAAAAGATTTGCTAAGCAAACAAGACAGAAGCGCAACCGGGTGAGTATAAAAACAGAAAAAAACACACACAGACACAAACAAACACACATTTACAGCACAAATGAAAGAACTAAGTTGAAAGAAAGGAAAGGAAACGTGGAAATCTAAGGCCACGGGTTGTAGCGTTGGAAACAAATGGGAAAGCGAGCAGATAGAACCGAATCGCCGATTCCGCTTGGCTCCTAAAAACCTTGGGTTGGTCATTTTTCTTCATTTTATGTTGCTGTCAGTTGGGCTATCGTTTTTCTTTCTCTTTTCTTCTCCCGGCACGTTGCCCCTTCCTTGAGATGAAGCCCGGGGCCCATTATCTGTTTTGCCCTTCCGCAGCTTCACAGCGACACAGCGAAAGATCACCGGAGAGGCGCGTTCGGTCGTCCATCGATCCTCTCCCCCCCCCCCTTCCTATCCTTCTTTGGGTTTAAAATAATCAATGGCTAATTGTAAAAATAAATAAATCTTAAACTGCTCCTAATAAAACGGGCTGAAATCTGT
>KB679168.1:0-17580 GCA_000349165.1 Anopheles christyi | reverse complement strand
GGGCAATACCTTGCTCGTGACGATGATAACGCGCACTTAACGAGTGCGAAGGCGAATTTCATTCAAATTATTTTTCCAGCCTCGATTTTAGCCGGTTCCCGAGGGCTGACTGTAGTGAGAGTGAGCTTTTCAGAGAGAACGTATCGAGATCTTTATGTTGGTACAATGAGTGATCTAAGCTTATATGAGGAATGAATGCATATTATTTATGAGTACATAGCGGATTATGGCTGAGCTAAAAGCAAGATAGATAGAGCTTCATTCATCGTGTAAATGCGTTTTGTTGCATCGTTTGTTTTGGGTTGATTGCTTATGTTGAATCAAACGTGCTTCCACAATCCTTCTTGAAAGAGGACGAAGGCGCGAAAACGCTTCAAAAACGGTTCAAACGGCAATTGTCCAGTCACGTGCTTTGACAGTTCACACGATAAATGTTTGAAGAGCATGTGACTGCCGCGATTTATATGTCATTAACCACATTACATAGAAAGTGGAAAACGTTAAGTTATCGTACAAAAGTGAACATTCGGTTCACAATCACCGTTTGCATGCATTTCGGATAACATTAACCGTTTAGAAAAGAGCAAATAAATAAACGGAAATCCTATTGCGAACGAAATACAAACGTAATCCTACCACACGGTGCAGAGTGGCGTGTATGATGCACTTACACATGCACACACATACTTTTATTAATAACCCTATATAACACAACACATACAGTCATATGGAAAGTATGTAGCAGAGCTGGTACTCGATGTTTAACACAAGGCCTTTCTAACGCCTGCTATGCTCGAACGCCCTTTCGCTGGGTTCTTGTATTAGCTATGCATGTGTCCCTTCAGCTAGCATCGCTGATCGTTTGACAAGTGAGGCACGTATCATCTGACAATCGTAAATCTGTCTATCTGTTTATTTTTCACAAAGGCTGCTAGGCTGCTGAGCACAATTGCTACCATTTCATACGCCTGTGAATTTGAATCATATAAAATATAAATTGTTTTCCCCGCTAACAACAGTGCCAAAAAAGCATTTTTTTTGCAAAATGTGCAAATGTATCGCTGGAACATGTGTCTGCTGGTAAGAAATAGTTTACCAAACTACAATGATCTTTACAATTGGGTGTTTTGCGTAGCAGCTACTTTGAGGAAAAGATGGGAGACTTTATCATAGCGCCTCAGTAAATAAACTGCCATGATTCTTCTTGAAATTTTAAATAACCTTCAGAACAACTCAAGAGGATGCAATTCCGTCGTGTTGTATGACATCGTGCTCATGATTAAATCATTGCCAACTTATTTATTTTTTAGTCGGTAGAATGCTCCCATGATTCGATAAAAATTATATATAAAATTTTGCAGCCGGTAGAATTTAAGCACAATTATTTTAGGTAGCTTACTAAAATACATTCTTTTATTCTCTTAACATATTACAGCTGCTGCCAATGCGCTATGAGCATGTTCATATCGCTGCTGTTCGTCTTCATACTGATCGCTGTAGCAGTCGCATTAGGAATTTACTTCGGGCTGCTGAATGTGGATGATACAGCTCCAAATGTGTCGGACTTTGTTCATAAAACTGGCGATTCTATAAAAGATAGCATTAAGGATAAGTTCAATTAGTATCTTTCCATTTTGTACGGACAAAAATTAATTTTGAAACGTTTACATCACCTTTATGAATCTCACACCCAAACTAAATGGTTAAACAACTATTGCAAGCCAATTAAAATGGCGCAGAATTAAGCTACGCATTCGTACAAAAATAAGTGCTTTTATCGTCTATGCATCATTGTCATCTAGACCAACGCATTCATAGTTGCTTATACATCGAGGGAAACAAAATAAAAAAGCCGAATGGAAAAGTACATTTGCTCAGGAAACAATCACACAACTCTCCTCGAAGTTGCTTCATTTTCGGGGTAAGTTTTTAGAGGGAAAATCATCTCTGATTGATGTAAATATTAAATTGAAGTGATCTTGACATTTCCAATCACCCAAACATTCTAATATTCACCCAAAAAATTAACCTACAAAGTACAATACCTTGCCTACGGTTCAAGGAGGGAGGAATGGCACGATTCAAGGAGCAATCAAGGTTCATGGGCTTTTTTAGTGTATTGAGGAGCATAGGTTAGCAGTAAAAGCAGCGAAGAGGGTTTGTGGTTTTAGTATGACTGCTAACACGTAAGGATAATGGTCAACACTGCAAGAACTGAAATGGTCAAAATTTCTTACTTGATAAACTACAGAAAACATGAACATTTATTTCTACTAATCGAATGATGTATATTTGATGTATGAAATCTCAGCATATTAAAAAAAATGCAAATATGACACATTGAAAAACAACATCTGAGGGAATGTTCTTTATCGTTAAATTACCTTTTCGACCACTGTTTGGGGGAAAATCTCACGCAGCAGTAGAACAGTAGAGGGAATTGTGCTGAAGGGGTGAAGTTGAGTCATTCCCTTTTCCATCGTGTATATTGGATTAAAGGGGTGGGTACGTTGATGGCTTTAAGCGTACCGTCGTGTATGGCCTGCTTGTGTATTGGTGAAGTAGCAGGTACATTAGAGTGCGGTCGTGGTCGTATAAACATTCGCATTAATTTCAAGTCGTTCGACGAGATCGCTCGACTTTCTGTGCAGTTTTTTTGAAAAGTGCATGAACTGAAGTAAAACACACAGCTAAAATGTGTCACTGTGGAACAATTATTGTCTGGTAAATGACTATACGCATATCGATTGATTTTTGTGATGTTGGTGTCGCATTTCGACGTTAAAAAGTGACCATGAAATATCATTCTTCATCCAATGCACAAATTTCATTTCATTTGAAAACTCGACACAAAGTCGAATAATTCACATTGTCATCATTCTGATTAACTGCTGTACAGACAGCTTTCCGTTTTAACAAGCATGTTATATTCCTCTGGTAAAACGATGTGTGGTGAACACAAAACGTGTTAAGTTTCCACTTGTGAGTGAGTGACTCCACTTCCCCAACACCTTCGCTTACCGACTCAAGGTTATGCTTGTCGAAGATCGCTACTGGAGATCTATAACGTAGGAAAAACTCGTGAAATGGCAAAATATTTGTTCTACTGAGTACTGATTTGAACCATTCTCTATTGGAAGGTTAATTAATCACATAATGTAAATGCATTATAAAGTTTTTTCCCACGTTTTCAAACACAAACACAAAAAACAGCAAACAAAGAAACTTGGCGGAAGTTAACATACCTATGAGTCAGCGCGCCATTCCGTAACTAGACGGACGAGTTATTTGAAATTATTACAACAATATGTTTAAAAATAATACAATGCATTTCTATCGTTTTCTCGTTTTAGTTGCATTCTTTTTGCTATCGCCATTGCCGTAGCTATTTACTATGGAGTTATTCACGTCGACGAATCCGCTTCCGATGCAATCAAGGACACTGGATCTAAAATCAAGCATTCCATTAAAGATGGCTTCAAAAAGCTAAGCGACGATTGAAGATTTTTCGCTAAAGCCACACCACGATAGTTTAAATGATGCTACCTGAAAATGCAACACCACCTACTACCAAATACGTGCCAGCTATTGTGAATACAAGTGTTTGCTCCAATTTTTACAAAAGAAACATAATCCTATTCCGTATTAACGAAGCATGCAACGCACCTACCTCGGAAGTAGGCCTACCATCACATACATAGATCTGGAATTAATCTCAGCAGAGCGCTAATTTATTCTTTCGCGATATAACGGAAGCTTTTTATGAAGAATTTTTGCGATGTTATTTAAATAAAATTTCGATTTAACATTTATTCGTGAAATTATATTGACTATCATTTCACGCAGATCGTAATTCTGAGATCTTTAAAAATATAGTTCTACCGACGGTTCTCAGTATGCTTTGCAAGCATCGGAAATGCTACCATTAGCTCTTCTCGCATCAACAATGGATTCGTCACAAGTTTCCGAAATCCAAAATACTTCTTGGTTGTGGTAAGTTAATAGGATTTCACACTTAACCCTTCGCCACACATCTAATACAACTTCCGACGATTGGTTGCAGTCTCATTTGTACAGTACTAGTCATTCTTCTAATGACAACAAGCGTTGCACTGAATATTTTTCTATGGATTCGTCTTTCGAATGCATTTCAAAAATAATGATCATCATGAACTGGGGTAAAATAAAGAAAAATAAACTCACATGTGTTCCTCGTTGCGTGTACTCTGGTATGAATACAAACTAAAATGCCAACTTTTTCATCAGCAAAAACATATGCTGATCGATTTCAAACCCATGCAGATTGTTCGCATCTCCTTGCAACCGCATCAACAGGCCACCAAACGAAACGTACGCTGACAACCGATTGGAAGACTCGGTCTGAGAATCGTCACCCTCAATCCTATACACCTTGCCGAACATAACATACTCGAAACTGTCTGCCCGCGATCCCTCTATTTCGGCAGCATTGTACTCCATTCCGGCTGTGGAAGTAAAGGTTACGATTAATAGGGTTGGTAAAACGTTTTAAGTTTCAAATTTCTCGATAACATCAACCAACTTACCAGCTGTTCCATCTTCGTGTAGAGTTGTTGCCAGAACAAGGCGAAATTTGTCTCCCAGTTCCAAAGGGTAAAGCCACGAGTTGATATCCAGTATGAGATCCATTTTGAACGATTCTGACTCACAATGAAGGCGGCTTACTCGATCAAACTTTTTACCTTCTGGATCCATATCTTTAACATTGAAAATATCTTCGAACAATATTCCCGACATAATCTTCCCAATGTGGTACGCGCGTTCTTTCCAAACTTGAGGTTATGATGGCCCGTTTCTTGGTTTTTTGGCTATGCACCACAAATGCGAGCGGTTTTTATTTGTTAAAGTACAAAAGTAGTACTACATATACAGTGGAGTAATTTAGTCAGCAGTAGCAGTTGATGACTGGTGTTAATTTGGTTTTAAATTAAATGTGCTGCTTCGCGGTAGCTTATGGCCCTCTCTCCGCACTTGTTTGTTTATATGCTGTAGCTTTGACATTATAACGTTTCCGCTTCAGCAAATCTACAGCATCTAGTTAAATACTGTGGGAATGACTATCTTATTAATTTAATTAACAAAATGATGGAAAACACTCACCATAAGATGGAACAAAAATATTTATCTTAAAATACTAACATTTGATAACATCATAACGAAATATGAAACTTTTTTCATTGCTTTCAATTTCAAATCTGCTAATATAAACAGGTATTATCTATGCACATCAAAAATGTCATTAACTGTTTCCAAACCATTTTCACGGAAGAAATAAACAGAACAGTTCGTTTGCAAGAAAATTTTCCAAGCAGAATGACTCCGGAATTATCGAATTTTGAAACCGACTCCTCGGCCCGTCAACAGTATTCCGCGCACAATCCAATAGAGCAATACGTTTTGCTTGCCAAAGGAGCCAAAGGTGCAGCCTGCATGGAGTTAATCAAACAAGTACTGGAAGCACCGGGAGTTCACGTATTTGGAGAACTGTTGGCGATGCCCAACATCGAGGAGGTAACCCATAATGGAGGCATCGATTATTGAGCGATTACTAAATGGCAAGATGATTATCTTTTCAGCTGCAAAATGGTCCACATGCTAACTACTACAATACACTAAATTTGTTTGCTTATGGAACATATCGCCAGTATCTTGAAAATCAAGCTAAACTTATCCAGCTTTCCCCGGCAATGCAAAAGAAGCTGCAACACTTAACAGTGGTTTCTTTGGCAATCAAAAGCAAATGCATTCCTTACAATGAGTTGCTGGATGAACTGGACATTAAAAATGTACGAGTGCTGGAGGACCTAATCATCGAAGCTATTTACGCTGACGTGATTCACGGCAAGCTCGATCAGAAAAATAAACAGCTAGAGGTAGATAACGCCATTGGACGTGACATCCGCAAGGGCGATGTAAAGGAAATTGCCTCTACACTGCAGGAGTGGAGTGATTCGTGCGAAACCATTCTGCTCTGTCTTGAGACTCAAATTAATAGAGCCAATACTGAGAAGCAGAAGCGTATAAAGCATAAAGAATCTATCGATCAAGAGGTGTGTATAAAAGCGTGGGAGAACAAAGGAACCGCTTCATAAAACAAAAAATCTATTTTTCTAGATTGCCAATCTGAAGAAAGCGATAAAAACTCAAGCGGTAGAGTCAGACGAAGCAATGGCCACAGACACATGCCGAGAAATTGTCGGTGGGCTAGATCTACGGAAAAAACCAACAAAGTCCAAGAGCCTTAAAGGTTCCGGTAAGTCGTGGTTTAAAAATTTTACCTAAGTCAACTTAAAGGTCTATTATGGATAGTTTAGATTCTTTCTTATTGCTTTACAATTGTCTTATATGGCCAGCAGCCGAAAACATCCGTTTCATTTCGTTGAGTGTCGACGCACATTTTCTTTCTAATCGTGTGATTGTTTCTGTCTACATCGTGTTATTATTTTGATTTGATTTTATTGTTCATACAATTCACTTTATTTCTCATTCGAAAGGTCCAGGAAAGTCAGTATCGAAATGATTGGCTTAACCCTACCAAGAAGACACACGCGCCTCAGCCTGCTAACCAAACGGCAGCTTTTCGGATGTTAAATCATGAGTGTCTTTTTACTTTACCTTTTTACTTTATTTATTCGACGTTTAAAAGAAAGACTTCACACATCGTGTCGTTTCTTGGTTTATTTCATTACTAAAATGTGTAATGCAATGCGCGAATAAAAAAAAACATTTCGATGATTGAAATTAAACTCATTTTTAAAACTAGCGTTTATCCGAAAGTGCAAAAATCTGCATGCAAACGTAGTATGGCATTCTTAGGACAAGTTAGCTAGATTTGTATAACTTCTGGCTGAATATTGTATGCCACTAGTACGAATGATTCCTTCGATTCCACAATTATATGATCCATAAGGACTGCTTCATTTTTCTGATGATTAGAATTCACACTCAAACACGTTAATATGCCAATCTTCAGGGACGGTTCATAGATAGTGAGATTGATCGTTGCTTGCTGGTATCCAATGTTTGCAATAGTGTAAAGGGAGCTCAACATTCCAGCAAGATTGGCCTGTCGCAAAATAATCAGTACATTTCCTTGGACAAATGTTCCCAAGGTATGTGGAATATACGATACTAGCTGTTTGATTTCAACCAATCTACGATAGACGTGCAGGTGGCTTATTTCATATTCAAGTTGTTTTTCTACATTCACTTGTGTATAGTTCGGTGAAATGGGCAGCCATGTATGATTTCCTGTGGAAAAGCCAGCATTCATTGACGAATCCCACTGAAAAGGTGTTCGTTCAGGATCGCGTGTCGTATACTGATATCGATCAGGGCCGGCATTACATGCTGCTGGATCTACAGTATCATTATACGATATCCATACGTCGTCCATACCGATTTCTTCTCCCTGAAAGAAACATAATTTTCAGTTGTATTTGTTGCAAATATAAGACATTGTTTGCAATATTTTCTCTGACACAAATATGAACGGATACGTACGTTATATGTGATGGCTACACCCGGCAAGGAAAGCATAATCATATTCATAGAATCTATCATATCATCGCCAAATCTACTAGCTACGCGATGTTGGTCGTGGTTCCCCAGCTTGAAGAAAGCAGAAAGGGAATTTGAGATTGAAATTTATACATTCTAGAAAAAGAGGACCTACCACCCAATTTGGCACTATGGTGTCCGTGGTAGGCATATGATCAATCCAATAATCAATCGTATTTTTTATATCCTGTGCCGTAGAATCTTTGTTGAGATCGGTTATGAAATGAAAATTGAACGGGATTTGTGCCCCAGGCACGGTTTCATTGCCATAATACTTCATAACGATATCGATGGGCGAATAAGTTTCGGCCATAATAATGCGCTCCCGACCGCCGTAATTCTTCTGAAACTCATCGAGTACCGAACGCCACTGATAAACCATATCAAGTGTTTCGTTTCGATCTTGTGTGTAGATGTGAACCAGGTAGCCAGGGTCATCCGGATCATCAGTGTTTCCACTGAGCGGTTCATCTGGGAACTGACCATCGGCATCCGACGCTACTTCAAACAAAGCCGGCACTGCGTCGATACGAAATCCTGCTACGCCTCGTCTCAGCCAAAATCGCATTACGTCTTTCATTGCCTCCACCACGGCTGGATTTCTATAATTCAGATCCGGTTGTTTCACTGAGAATTGATGTAGATAGTATTCCTTGCGTACTTCACTCCATTGCCATGCACTGCCCCGAAAATAGCTCACCCAATTGCACGGTATAAGGGGTTGAGCGTCGCTATCGTTTGGATGTGGTCGTCCGGGATGCCATACGTAAAAATCTTCAAAGCCAGGTATTCGTTGCTCAGATTTTTTAAACCATTCATGCTCGTCGCTTGTGTGGTTCGGAACGAAATCGAGAATTACTTCCATATGGCGTTCGTTAGCCTCCTTTACTAGTGCGTCGAAATCAGCCATGGTACCATACTCTGGCTGGATTGTGTAGTAGTTTGATATATCGTACCCAAAATCAGCCATCGGGGATTCAAATATAGGAGATAGCCAGAACCCGGTTATGTTGTTCAGATCCAAATAACCCAATCGTAACATGATACCACGCAAGTCTCCTATTCCATCACCATTGCTATCCATGAACGATCGTGGATAGATTTGATAGAATATAGCGGATTTCCACCACCCATTGTCATCTCCTAGCTTATGCTGCACACTTCGGGCTTGGCAAAATGTAAGGCCTAACGAAACCACAAATAAAATGCGGGACACGGTAGAAACTTTATTTCTCATCGCACCACTTCGGAGCATAGCGACATACTGAAGAGAGTACATCGTTCATATTTCAACTCCGTCTCATGCACGAAGCAAGATAGGATTATCAGCGGAATCATGTTGTTAGCTATTTTTAGACTCGCATAGCGAGTACAGCTCACAATGCTCATTCTTCTTACTCATTGTACACAAAGCGTAGAATATGTTTGTGATATTCGTGTTTGTTTTGAATTCCGATTGTGATATGTATGCACAGAAGTATCAGTAACAGCGCATACATCAAAACTTTACAGGCGCGCGAACTGATCTTAAATGTCGAACCAGATGATTTTGAACCTTACTTACCTTCAGTATGCGACAGAATTCATCAAAACTGTACACTGCATCCGTGTGCTATACGTCCGTGTCATACTGTGTCCCTTGAGGGCATTGTTGAGAGGTTCGCAAATAGGAAACCGTAATAAACACTTTCCGCGATTATAAGATCCACTTGATACCCTAGTGTCGAAGAGGCTTTCCTATAAATACAACTATGGTTTGAAACGCCGACCGCAGTTTGTTACGTTGTGTGAGAAAAATTACGTCTCGATTGTGTGCCAGTATGGCCCTTTACCGCTGGCTTGCTTTACTGTTCTTGGGGTGGTCCTCAGTGTCAGGCCAGAAGGATTGGTGGGAAACTGCGAGCTTCTATCAGATCTACCCACGATCGTTCCAAGATAGCAATGGTGATGGAATTGGGGATCTTAACGGCATCAAAAGTCGGCTTCCATATCTTAAGTCGCTGGGCATGACTGCATTTTGGCTTTCGCCAATTTACCCTTCACCGATGGCCGATTTTGGATACGATATTTCTAACTTTACCGATATACATCCCAGCTTTGGAACGATGGATGATTTTCGGCAGCTAGTGGAAGAAGCGAAAAAACTACAATTACGCGTCATCCTCGACTTTGTGCCAAACCATTCGAGTGACGAACACGAGTGGTTCAGGAAGAGCGTTAAGCGCGAATCTGGGTATGAAGATTTTTACGTATGGCAGGATCCTAAACCCGGAACAGAACGTGAACCTCCTAATAATTGGGTAAGAAAATTTAGCTATGCTTTGCCACTTCTGTTCGTTCGTTAAACGTTCTGTTTTACGTTCAAAGGTTGCAGCATGGTACGGTTCCGCGTGGGAATGGAACGATGAGAGAAAGCAATTTTACCTTCATCAGTTTCATAAGAAACAGCCAGATTTAAACTACCGAAATCCTGCGGTGGTGCAGGCTATGAAAAATGTACTGCGCTTTTGGCTGGACCAGGGCGTCGATGGCTTTCGAATCGATGCAGTACCATGGCTGTTCGAGACTGTAGGATTCCCGGACGAACCCATAAGCGGACATTCAACCGATCCGTTAAGCCAAAACTATCTTAATCACATTTACACCCTTGATCAACCGGAAACCGTCGATATGGTGTATCAATGGCGTGAATTGATGGATCAGTACAAAAGAGAGCTCAATACCACTACCAAAGTACTCATGACAGAGGCATGGTCCTCTTTGGATGTTGTAAAAACGTATTTCAACGACAGTAACAACCGCCAAGGATCGCAAATGCCTTTCAATTTCCAGTTAATCTTACGTTTGGATAAAAATTCAAAAGCTTCCGATTTTAAGACGGTTATTGACTCGTGGCTAGATATCATTCCTTCTGGCCACACGCCCAACTGGGTGGTAAGTAATGTGCTCTTGGTTTTTTGGAAGTCTGTCGATACAGTGTTTGTTCTTTTTAGCTCGGTAATCACGACAAACGCCGTGTGTCATCCAGGATGGGAGGAGATCACATGGTAGACATTATGGCTATGATTGAGTTGACCCTGCCTGGCATAGCGGTCACTTACCAGGGAGAAGAAATAGGAATGAAAGACGTTGAGATTTCGTGGGCCGACACCCAAGATCCCGCTGCGTGCCAATTAACCGAAGAAACGTATCAGGAAGGTACACGCGATCCAGCCAGAACACCGTTCCAGTGGGATTCTTCTCCTAACGCTGGTTTTACTAATGCTTCTGTGAAGCCATGGCTTCCGCTAGCCGCTGATTTCCCGCAGGTTAATGTAAAAACTCAACAAGAGACAGCTGGAAACAGTCATTTAAAGGTGTTCAAGGATCTGATGAACTTGCGCGGCACAAAAACCCTTATATGGGGTTCATTTAAATCGCTGGTTCTTGGAGAAAATGTGTACGCTACGCTGCGTGCTTTCCCAAATGACAAACAGACCTATGTCGTGCTTGCAAACGTTGGCTCCTCGATCGAAACAGTTGACGCTACAAAACTGGACAACAATTTACCGAACGATCTTGTTTTTCGTGTGGTAAGCGTGTCGTCAAAACATAGCACCGGGTAAGATAAACCTCATCTATATATTTAGTCTCCACTACAGCTGTCGTTTCATGTTTTCAGAGAAACTATCGCAGCAAAAAATATTATATTACAGCCTTACGAAGCAGCGATATTGACGAATCATGCGTTTAAATTGTCGCAGTACCTAACTTTATTGGTCTACGCTATTTGTATGTCAGTGGGCTACAACTTCCTTCGATTGTAAAAACAAAGAGTATGCTCTCGATTGACAAGGCACGCGAGTGCGGCGGCTTTGAAGATAGGCGGATTTACAAGTTTAGCAATTATTAGAGGAATTAATAAATTAATTGGTGTTTTTAAAGGAATTCATGTGTTGCGTACAGGTCCGTTAGGCGGTGTATAGACCGGCAGGATAAAATGGCCGGGGCATGTATGGAGCATGTCAAACCCATATCCTATCCATATCCCATGGTACACATGAAGGCGATCCTCGAGCTCGATGACTGAATCAGATGGAGCAGGACCTGTCGGAGATCGGGAGAATTTGATGAAGGGAATCCGCCCTAGACCGAGCAACCTGGAGAACGGTTGGTAACCTGGTCATGTCAGCACGACGTGCTAAACCGAGAGCATGCCACTAAATAAAAAGAGAGAAATTTATTTAAAACGTAGCTAAATATAATTTTTCAAAACCAGCCATTTTGTAAACATGCCTAAAATCTTTGACTTAATTAAAAAAATCCATTTTTTGGTATAGTTGTGTCTTCCCAACGCATTAACCGCGTAACTCGGGAACGTTGTTGTTGGAGTCAAGTTCTGCCATTAGCCAGTATATTCCTCGCAGTATAGTCCTACGTATGGAGAACTCGGTTCATGCGGGAGTTGAACCCATGACGATAAAGTTATTCAGTACCATGGCACCTGCTAATCACAATCATTAGCTTTAAAATGTACGGAAATAGCACCCTTCTTCTCAATAAATTAAATATAGTAATGAGAAGGAGGATGATGGTTCTCTACCATTCAAACAGATTTTTTTCGCAAAACCTTTTAAGGAATAATTTCCTTATTTTTTAATTGAAAACATAGATAATTATCAAATAAATTACAATAAAATAATTTATTTGTGTTTCAAGTGTATCAATATGATTATGATTATCAATTGTATGAACTTGAAATGTTTGAATGGAAAAAACTAAACACTCACTGTGTTGCACTTTGTGGGTGCAAGCGCAACTATTGAAATGAAGGAAATAGTGGAGCCCCGCAATGTGTGATGATGGTTATGGAATAAAAATGATCAATTTGTCGCCTCGTGTGAGCCCGGAAAAGCAATATTCAACGCTGTTATCAATCGGCAAACATCTTTCAAGTCATTGCATTATAGTTACATTTTTTGTTCGCTTGCCGGTGTGCATAGCCATTGTTTAGTTTGTGCATCAAACAGCAAATACCCATCTTCATCATCATACAAAATATCAACTACCGGTTGTTGCTGTAGGGTTCTTAAAAGGTAAACGTAAAAAGCCTATAAAAATAGCAAGTGTCGTATGACACGGAAGCATAGTGTTCTATCCAACGCATCGCGTGGTCGTGACAATGTGGTCGGCTATTATCATAAGTGTGCTTTTGCTCGTTCCCTCGCTGCTGGCTGATGAACACTGGTGGCAACATGCAAACTTTTATCAGATTTATCCACGATCGTTCAAAGACAGTGACGGTGACGGAGTGGGAGATTTGCGTGGCATAATGGAAAAAGTGCCCTACTTGCGACGCGAGCTAGGCGTCGATGCGATATGGCTTTCGCCAATCTTTAAGTCACCGATGGCAGACTTTGGCTACGACATTTCCGATTTCCGCGACATTCATCCAGAGTTTGGAACAATTGCTGACCTGGAAGCTTTAGCTCTCGCTTGTAATGCCGAAGGTCTTAAGCTTATTTTGGACTTTGTTCCAAATCACAGCAGTGATGAAAGCGAGTGGTTCGTAAAGTCCGTAAACAAGGATCCAACCTACAGTGATTACTATGTTTGGCATCCTGGAAAGACGTTGGCAAACGGAACACGCGTACCTCCTTCGAACTGGGTGAGTGTATTCCGTGGACCGGCCTGGGAGTGGAACGACGTACGGAAGGAGTATTATCTCCACCAGTTTCTAGTGAAGCAGCCCGATCTTAACTATCGGAATCCAGCGCTGGTGCAAGAAATGAAAGATGTGATGAAGTTCTGGCTGGACAAGGGGGTTCATGGATTCCGTATCGATGCAGTGCCGTATCTTTTTGAGTCCACTCCCATTAATGGGGTATACCCGGACGAGGAGAAAAGTGGCGAAACGGACGATCCAGATAATCCAACATACTTAGTTCACACGCATACGCAGAACCTGGATGAAACGTTTGACATGGTATATCAGTGGAGGAAAGTTGTGGATGATTTCAAGCAAGAGAAGCTATCCGAAGATATCGTCCTGATGGCAGAGGCTTACACGCCTCTACTGAACATTATCCGTCTGTTTGGCACTGAAAACTCAGAAGGGGCACATATTCCGTTCAATTTCGAGGTGCTTAGTAATACGTTCAAGGATACGACGGGGAAACAATTTTACGAAAACATCAAGCGATGGCTTGACGTGGTACCATCGAACCGATTTTCGAATTGGGTGGTAAGTACACAACAGTACAGTTAACCTATTCTTATGATGACTTTGATACCGCATCCTTTCTCTAGCTTGGCAATCATGATAACAAACGAGTGTCGTCGCGTTTGGGTGTCGCACGTGCAGATCTTTACCAGATAGCCCTGAACGTGTTACCAGGAGTTGCTGTCACCTATAACGGCGATGAGCTAGCTATGGAGGATGTATTCATTTCCTGGAAGGACACCATCGATCCGGCGGCCTGCAATTCGAACCCCAAGGACTATTTACTGTACAGTCGCGATCCGGTGCGCACTCCTTTCCAGTGGGATGAATCGGTTAGTGCCGGCTTTTCCACCAATCGAACCACCTGGCTTCCGGTCGCGTCAAACTACAAAACCCTCAACTACAAAGCTCAGAAAGTTGCACCACGCTCGCACGTGAAGATATTTAAGGCTCTCGTGCGGCTCCGCAAACAACGCACCCTGCGCGAAGGGGCGATAGAGATGCAACTGATTGGTGATAATATAATCGTGATCAAACGACACCTTGAAGGAGTGAGCACAATTGTGGCCGTGCTAAACTTTAACAAAACGACCGAAACCGTTAAGCTTTCGTCCGTTTTCCAAGGACTGCCAGCCGCCTTTGAGGTGATTACCTCTTCGATGCAAACGAATTACATTGATGGGTAAGTTTTCGATCAGGACCTTCAAATTTTCGTGTGTTAAAATATGAATCTTTTTTTTCAGCTCCATCATAGGAAGAGATGAAATTCTGTTGCCTGCCGATGCAGCTATTGTTCTGGAAGGAAATGTGGCTAATGGCATTTAAATATTGATCTTTTTTAACCTACAGGTAAAACGCTGTACAGGGCCAGGCAAGTGGGCTTTCGATCAATAAAAAGTACTTTTACAACTATTACAAATGTATTGGAGTTTAATGAATTCATAGGCAACAAGGGATTTCAAACCTCCAACAATCATGCTCAAAGGAACTCCTGTCGGATCGCCCGCGAGGGCATTACTTGAACTGGAAGATTAACAGGCTTTAGACAAATATCGTGTCCAGTAAATAGAACATTGCTCTAAATACAAATTCTACAAATCTTCCCAGTTTCCAGTTGATTGCTAAATAAAATCATTATTTTTATTGTTTGACTTACAATATAATAACACTTACGGCGTAACCGAGTTTATGTCCTTACACGTGTACGGGCCCTCAGGAGCGAGTCGTGGGCAATTATGAATCTGTTTTTAGCACAAGGTTTGACGTTTCTATTCAAAATGACATTTCTACATAACCTCCTATAGTGGCGCTCCGCACCACATTCAATTTGTAAACATCATCGCGAATCTTTTTGCTCCGGATCCGAACAGCGATGGATCTCAAAACATTCAAGTAGGTTTACGCATTCCTATTTCCTTGCTTAATGATGCATTTTGTATTACGGGCCACTGACGTATTACAGGTTGCTGCATCCTATAAAGTACTACAAAGATTATCTGGAAAACAACATTCGGCCTGATGGGCGCGAACTAGAAGAACTACGACCATTGGCTATTAGCTTCGATGTGATCAAAAGCGCAAATGGATCGGCCATAGTTAAAGTGGGTAACACAACGATAGTGTGCGGAATTAAAGCAGAGCTGACAGCACCGAATCCGCTAGAACCGCAACAAGGATTTCTTGTGCCGAACGTCGATTTGTCCCCGGTATGCTCTTCATCCTACCGTCCCGGGCCACCGTGCGACGAGGCACAGGTGTATAGCCAATCGTTGGCCGACGCAATAAGCAACGCTCGCTGTATCGATCTGCAGGAACTTTGCATTTCGCCCGGAAAGCTTGTGTGGTGCCTGTACTGTGACTTAATTTGTCTAGATCATGATGGATGCGTGTTGGACGCCGCGATAATATCACTCGTTGCCGCGTTCCACACAGGTTTGAGTGATACGGAGCTAGATTAAGTGCATAACGTTACCATTATTAATACTTTTCATTTTGCAGTGAAACTTCCCACCATTCGATATAATAGCGACACAGAGGAAACCGATGCGGATACATCTAGCCTTTTACCGTTGACAATACACTGTGTACCCGTAACGACTTCATTCGTGATGGTTTCTGAGTAAGTATAGAAATAAAATGCACCACGAAGAGTTTCTTACATTAGTTGTTATAATATGATGCATATTCTTTCAGCCGTTTGATGGCCGATCCGACCACAGAGGAAGAAAAACTTGCGAGCACCACCCTAACCGTGACGGTGAGCGATGGCAAGATGAGCTTTTTTAACCAGTCCGGAGGCGATCCGATGGATACCGCTACGCTTAAAAAGTGCACCGAGTGTGCAATCAAACGCGAACGGTCCGTGAAAAAGATGATTCAAGGCATGCAGAAAAAAGCATCGAGCTGAACCCAAAAGAATAAAAGGCAATGCAACGATTCGGTCATGCATATAGCTCATTTTAATTAAGTTTCAGTTCATTATTCACTTTTGTAACATAAATACATACAATGCGGCGCGTGGCCGCCAGATGAGTAGAATAAGTACCTGGATGAAAATGAGAATTCCATCAATCATTGCATCGTTCGTTCGAAACCACAAGCATCGAACATTATATGTCTCGCCGGTAGATATCAATAACACGCTTCTATTATGGGTTCTGTTCACATCGGACAATTTGATGCTTCCTTCTTTACTCGTTCCTCTAGTCCTATCCTATCTCTAGTCCAAAGCTACGCCCCTTGCAACTACATACAAGATGTAATATACTTTCTACGGACATCCAGTTTGCATTTGCAACATATCTTCTAATGATGGCTTAGCACGTTCTATCCATACACGCTGCAACGCAAAGAAGTAGCACTACACTTTATCCTCCTTTTCGGCGGGCAATACAAACATTTGAACCATCTAGTGTTTTAATCTCTTACATACATTATCTCATACTCATACTATATCTTCTTAGCTCATGGATTTGGAATAAAGATTCGGTAAAAATAGAACACACTTTTTGCGTTTGAGAAAAACACTAATCAAGATTTTATAGCGAAACTAATCACTTACGCAAAAAGAAAAAGCAAAGAAGGTATGAAAAGGAACCAACAGAAAACATGTGTTTCGTTAAATAATAGAAAATTTATTTACACCGAAAATAAACCAGCTGCTTTGAGTTTCAGTCAAGCTATTTTAAACTGAATTCTGGCTGCATTACACCAATCATCATTGATTTAGCATGCATAACTAATTCAAATTAAAACATCAATCCATGTAGCCCTCGCTTACAATTGAGATATGTTGAACACATTACACCCTTTGTCTGAACCCCACGTTTGTGACACAATTCAGTTTAAAAACTAACAGAAAATTCAGAAACCAAACGGTTCTGGTCGTGGAAGGCCTGGATTCATTCTGCTGCTTTACAATTGTCACCCCGTCTACATACCATCTATACGATACCACAAAGCGTTTTGCATAGGTTTTTTTTTCCACATGAGTAGCTAGCTATTCGCCTTTCGCATTGCAAAAAGTTTAGCAACATTCCAGAACTAAAATTTGACATATTTCTCTCGTAACATTCTTCATGCCATGATCTATCTAACATCTTCGCTGAGTGTTCTGCTTTGCCAGTTTTGCAAAATCTTTTTAAACCGACCCTTACTCCGCCAGTTTTTTTTTTTTCTATTTAAATATATTAAATTTCTATTTCCTTCTCGCGATGCCAACCTGCTACCAATTTGTTTTTGTTGCCTATATTACTATTACTACTTCATTCACCCGTAGC
>KB679157.1:0-17895 GCA_000349165.1 Anopheles christyi | reverse complement strand
AGGAAATGCTTCTTCGTGATGCAGCGCTTTTTTGTCCTTCTGCCTGTATCTTCTAACGACAGTTTGATGGTTCGTTGAGTGTCGCTGAACCGTACGATGGAAACATGCGGACACACAGCAAGCACCTAAAAAAAGAAAAACTCGCTTTTTCTCATGGCCCCCTTCGCCAGCCAGCCGGCCAACCTAGCCCAAGCAGAGAGTTCGTGAGAATGTATCGCAAACACCGAAATTCGAAAAAATAATATCGCGACACCAGCGCAGAAAGAAGTCTTGCACACAGTCTTGAAAGTCATAAAAGCTAATGGCTTTAGGGTTGAGCTCGCCCGTGGGTGGGTATCTTGCTGAAATATTCATGTAAATGTTCCTGATGTGCGCAATTTCGCGGCGCGATGCGCTTCTCGTGTCGTGCTGTTACCCCTGGAACAGGAACATGCACGGCCGAAAAGTCATGTTTTGCGCTTGATATTATTTTAGTTTTATGTGTTCCTAAAAGATGGTTGGTGCGGTGAAAATTGGCGAAAAATATGCATACACCACATTGACAATAACGAACCTTAAACTGGACGCCTGAAAGGCGCGAATCTATGCTCTCAATACCAGATGAAGTGGTGGTGTACAGAAAAAAACCCACTTGGTCGTGAAGAAACGGCCTGCTGTTGTGAATTAAACGAGAATATGGCAAACATGTCGCAATCGTCAATCTTATCACGATCATACGGACCTCCCAGCTCTTGCGATAGCAGGAGCGGGCAGCAGATCGGGCTTTCCAATATCAATTAATATTAATTTTGCATCGTAACGAACACCCATTTGCTGCCGTTCGATTGCATGAAAACGCTGCTTAATTGAATGAGACACTGATTTATGATAGGCACGGGTGGAAAATCGCCAACTCAAGATTTTCAAATTTCAATTCGTAAGGCGCTCCTCCGTTACCGTTTTGTGTGTGTGTGTGTGTGTTAGTTTGTGCTTCTTCCGGGAATATTATAACAACCAGGAACCATCTCCAAACGAACGATGGTTCGGAATTGGAATACTGGAATGGAAACATTTTCAGATGATATCTCCCCCTTACCACCCCCACCCCCACCCACTAACTGCATCCAGTTGGGTGGCTTTGGTAAGAATAGACCACATATTAACCGCTGGTTTTGCAAATGGCGCTTCATGAACAATGGTCCGGAGGATCGAAAAGAGAGCTTTTAATTTAATCAGTTATCTAAAGCGCTTGTCTACAGCTGTTACATCCCTGCTTATAGAACTGGCCTTTTGCGTTCCGTTTTCAAAAGTGTGTGTCCATCTAGTACGGATGCACTCCATCTCCCTGGCAACCGAGGCAACTACCGTTGACGTTTCCATACATCCTGAAAGAAAGAGCGTAGAGCAAACTACGAGGACGAAACAATTTAAGGCAATTTCTGTCCAGCTGTATTTAATTAATTATTTACCTTCGGAAAAGCGCATTTGCTCAAACGTGAACGCAGCCAGGCACTCGTTACAAGCGATGAAATGTCCTTTCCGACAGCAGCAGCAACAGTAGACCTCTAATTCGGTTCCGGTGTAAGAGCATCGTAATGGCGGGCTTCCGGATCTCCGTAACAACTTCCCCCCCTCCAAACTCACACACACACACTCTCATCGCTTGTACTTTCGATTTCTCTCGCTTATGTTAACACTGTTGAATAATTTATTAAAGGTAAGGTTGTAAGAAATGCTTCAGCTCGGTCACCACAACGCCTTTCGACACCGATTGTAGGAAGGGCCAGGTAAACAATACAGACTCCTACACGGAATTATGCACACCTGTGAATGGATGTGTAGCGGGAAATAGGGCAGTACCACTGACCACTGACCACAGTGTCAGCAGGATATGGCATATTTCAACAAATCACCATTGCACCTTAGTATCGCTACGCTGAGAAGCATCGTGGTACAGCTACACTGTTGAAAGTGTTTTACTCATGATTCGTTCTGGTTTCTGTGACATGCGGTCACTGAGATTTATACAGGTTCAACTTTCTGCAGAGCTACACTTCATGAAATGAATTTGAATGCGGAAGCGAAACTTTGGAACCACTAATTGAATAAAATTTGTTTCATTTAGTGAAAACTGAATGCCTCATTTGGATGAGCTTGGTAATTTCTCGAATTTATAACATCGGTTTGTGTTCTTCGTTTAACCAGTTTGCTTGTTAGTTAAAAAAAATAGTATTTCATTATTGTAAGCCAACATTAACCATGGAAATAAACACTAATAGAGCTACCGGTCGGTGATGCGTTTTAACTGCCTTCGTTCAAATGACACAAATCCGTGCTTTGTTCGCCTCGGAGATAGATCTGTTGAAACTTTGCCTTCACCGGATCTTATTTCGTTTAGATCAACGAATTTACTTCCATCCGGTGTTTAGAGGTTAGCTACCGAACGAAACAACCGTACAAACACCGTGCTACTGCCAAGTGTCATTTTCAATTTGTTGAGTTAATTGAACAGGAAATGGAACACTGATCGATTCGTTCGTCCGCCCGCTTGATAATGATGTCCTTCTGGTCCCGCGTTTATGTGTGGCACTGTTTTGGTACAATGAGGTTGTGTTCCGTGGGTTCGCACGAAACTCTTCACCACTATTCCGCCCGGGTCCAATAAAAAGTAAAGGATAGCTGTGTCTAGGTGCTTGTAATGATTTTTCTATTCGCTTCCTTCCTGTCAAACAAGGGCAAAGGGTGTAGAAAAGCCGGTGGTGGTCTACATTGTGGACGGTTCGACAGTTCGGTACCGATGATACGGTTGACCTATCCTAGAAGCAGGTCGGTTGAGTAAATTAGGGATTTATCATTGGACCCACTATATCACTGGCCAAACGGGTCAGAAGTGCAACGTTTGAAAGATTCCACCATAATCGTACGTATTCACGTATCTTGTCGTTCTTCTTCCACAGCCACTAGATCGAGATCAGCCGAACGGAAGACCACAATGGCGATTTACGGTGTTCGCTCAGGATGAAGGTGGCGAAGGGCTAGTCGGATACGCGGACGTACAGGTGAACCTAAAGGACATCAACGACAATGCCCCAATTTTCCCACAGGGTGTCTATTTCGGCAACGTAACCGAAAACGGTACCGCCGGAATGGTTGTAATGACCATGACGGCCGTCGACTACGACGACCCGAATGAAGGTAAGTGGTTGCTTTACTCCTCATCCGTGTCCGTCCAATTGTAAAGAGTGTTCACCGGATTGTGTCCTCATAATTGGGCTCGTTACACACAACACAAAGGAAAGGGTGACCTAGACGAGGAGCTTTTTCAAATGTACATTGACTTAACTTTTTTTTTTTGTATCTCACAATCCACCCAACTCACACGCACATTCACAGGTACGAACGCGAAGTTGATATATTCCATCGAAAAGAACGTGATAGAGGAGGAAACGGGCTCACCAATATTCGAGATCGAGGCAGACACGGGTGTCATCAAGACGGCGGTTTGCTGCCTCGACCGGGAACGTACACCGGACTACTCTATACAGGTCGTGGCAATGGATGGCGGGGGGCTGAAAGGGACTGGGACGGCCTCTATACGCGTCAAGGATATAAACGACATGCCGCCCCAGTTCACCAAGGACGAGTGGTTTACGGAGGTGGACGAAACGGATGGTACGAATCTGCCCGAGATGCCCATCCTCACCGTGACGGTGCACGATGAGGACGAAACGAACAAGTTCCAGTACAAGGTAATCGATAACAGTGGTTACGGTGCGGACAAGTTCACGATGGTGCGAAACAACGACGGTACAGGCAGTTTGAAGATTGTGCAACCGCTGGACTATGAAGATCCGCTGCAGAGCAATGGGTTCCGGTTCCGCATTCAGGTGAATGACAAGGGTGAGGATAATGACAACGATAAGTACCACGTGGCGTACTCGTGGGTGGTGGTGAAGCTGCGTGACATCAACGACAACAAGCCGCAGTTCGAGCGGCCGAACATCGAGGTATCGGTGTACGAGAATGCGGACGTTGGCAAAACGCTGGAAACATTCAAGGCGACTGATCCAGACCAGGGTGGTAAGAGCAAGGTGTCGTACGCAATCGATCGGTCGTCCGACCGGCAGCGACAGTTCTCGATCAACCAGGAAGGTACGGTGACGATTCAGCGAAATCTTGACCGCGAGGTGACGCCCCGTCATCAGGTAAAGATACTGGCAATCGATGATGGCATACCGCCAAAAACGGCCACCGCTACGCTGACCGTTATCGTGCAGGACATCAACGACAATCCACCCAAGTTCCTGAAAGACTATCGGCCGGTTCTGCCAGAGCATGTGCCACCACGCAAGGTGGTAGAAATTTTGGCCACCGACGATGATGACCGTTCGAAGAGCAACGGACCACCGTTCCAGTTCCGGTTGGACCCGGGTGCGGACGATATTATCCGTGCATCGTTCAAGGTCGAACAGGATCAGAAGGGTGCTAACGGTGACGGTATGGCGATAGTATCTTCCCTGCGCTCATTCGATCGTGAACAGCAGAAGGAGTATCTTATTCCGATCGTTATTAAAGATCACGGCAACCCGGCAATGACCGGCACTAGCACGCTGACCGTGGTGATAGGTGACGTCAACGACAATAAGATGCAACCCGGCTCGAAGGACATATTCGTGTATAACTATCTCGGCCAAGCGCCCGACACACAGATTGGCCGGGTGTACGTGTACGATCTAGACGATTGGGATCTGCCAGACAAGAAGTTCCACTGGGAATCGCAGGAGCATCCCCGATTTAAGCTGGACGAGGATACGGGCATGATAACGATGCGACAAGGTACACGGGACGGAAGGTACCACTTACGGTTCAAGGTGTACGATCGAAAGCATACGCAAGCGGATGTGCCCGCAAACGTTACCGTTACGGTGCGCGAAATACCGCACGATGCCGTCACCAACAGTGGCTCCATACGGATAGCAGGCATTACGGATGAGGATTTCATACGCGTGTGGAACTACCGTACACAGAGTCTGTCGCGCAGCAAAGCCGACCGGTTTAAAGACAAGCTGGCGGATCTCCTTAACATCGATCGTGAAAATGTGGACGTATTCAGTGTGCAGCTACGTCGCAAGCATCCGCCTCTAACGGATGTACGCTTTTCTGCCCACGGTTCACCGTACTACAAGCCAGTGAGGCTGAACGGAATCGTGCTGATGCATCGGGAGGAGATCGAAAAGGATGTCGGTGTGAACATTACGATGGTGGGCATCGATGAATGTCTGTACGAGAATCAAATGTGTGAAGGATCGTGCACCAACACGCTCGATATTAGCTCGCTGCCGTACATGGTGAATGCAAACAAAACATCGCTGGTCGGAGTGCGCGTTGACGTTCTTGCCGAATGTACCTGCGGCGCTAGAAACTTCAGCAAAGCCGAATCGTGTCGTTCTTCCCCATGCCATAATGGAGGTCGCTGTATGGAAACGAGGTATGGGCTGAGTTGCTCCTGCCCAACGGGATATACGGGACCGCGTTGTCAGCAAACGACGCGCAGCTTCCGCGGCAATGGTTGGGCCTGGTATCCACCGCTGGCCATGTGTGACGATTCCCATCTAAGCTTCGAGTTTATTACGCGCAAGTCCGACGGGCTGTTGCTGTACAACGGACCGATCGTACCGCCAGAGCGGGACGAAATGCTTGTGTCGGACTTTATTTCCGTCGAGCTGGAGAGAGGTTTCCCAAGACTGCTGATTGACTTCGGTTCCGGCACGCTGGAGCTGCGGGTAAAGACGAAGAAGAGTTTGGACGATGGCGAATGGCACCGGCTGGACATTTTCTGGGACACGGAGAACGTGCGCATGGTGGTGGATTACTGCAAATCGGCCGAGGTCTCCGAGATGGAGGACGGATCGCCGCCCGAGTTTGATGATTCTTCGTGTCAAGCGCGTGGTATCATTCCACCGTTCAACGAGTACTTGAACGTGAACGCTCCGCTCCAAATCGGTGGGTTCTATCGCGAACAGTTCGACCCGACGCACTACCGCTGGAACTATATGCCGATGGGCAAGGGTTTCGATGGGTGTATTAAGAACCTGGTGCACAACAGCAAACTGTACGATCTGGCCCACCCTGGTCTGTCGCGCAACAGTGTCGCCGGCTGCCCACAGACCGAGGAAGTGTGCAGTCAGAGCGAGCAGACGTCGCGCTGTTGGGAGCATGGTAACTGTGTCGGTAGCTTTACCGAAGCCCGCTGCCAGTGTCGGCCAGGTTGGACCGGACCGGCCTGTAACATTCCCACCATACCGACCACATTCAAGCAGCAGAGCTACGTCAAGTACGCGCTTTCGTTCGAGCCGGATCGCTTCAGCACCCAGATACAGTTGCGCTTCCGGACGCGTGAGCAGCACGGTGAGCTGTTCCGGGTCAGCGATCAGCACAACCGGGAGTACGGAATACTAGAGATTAAGGATGCCCGGTTACGGTTCCGGTACAATCTCAACTCCCTGCGCACGGAGGAGAAAGACATCTGGTTGAATGCGATTGCAGTGGACGACGGCCAGTGGCATGTTGTTCGTGTGAACCGGCACGGTTCAGCCGCTACGCTCGAGCTGGACGGCGGTGAAGGTCGACGGTACAACGAAACGTTCACCTTCGATGGACACCAGTGGCTGCTGGTGGATAAGCAGGAGGGTGTGTATGCCGGAGGCAAGGCCGAGTATACGGGCGTTCGCACGTTTGAGGTATACGCCGACTATCAAAAGAGTTGCTTGGATGATATCAGGTACCTGTTTTTTCGTGGCTTACCACCTTCCAGTTACATTCCCAACGTTCTTTTCACTAATGAAGGTCTTTCGCTCCCTTTACCTACACAGACTCGAGGGCAAACATCTGCCATTGCCACCGGCTATGAACGGTACGCAATGGGGTCAGGCAACGATGGCTCGCAACCTCGAGCGGAACTGCCCATCAAACAAACCGTGCGCCAACGTGATCTGTCCAGATCCGTTCGAGTGTGTCGATTTGTGGAATGAATACGAGTGCACGTAAGTAACGCTTCCCGGGGTGTGCCTGTCCCTTCCCATTTCGGTGAACCATGATCAACCATCATCCTCTGTTTTCTGTCGACGAAAGAAAGCAAACCCAAAACACACCCGCCGGGTACTACGATGCATTCGGACCAAAGTTTTGACTTTGGTTCGACTGCTTGGGGGAGGTTGTGTTGTTGATTGGGCAACAAACCAAAACATCCGATTACCGATAGCTTGCCCCTTCGTACACTTCGGACTATTGAACCGACATTAAACATCCTTCTGCATACACTAACAGCAAGCAAACACACTCGCCCCCTTAACATTATCAGCGCTACACTCATCCTCATTCGTTTCGTATTCGTTCAATTCCAATACACGAAAGCATAAAACCAGTCATACCACATCTCGCCTCATCTTACATGCTCATCTCATCACCTAGTTTCCCTGCCCTCAAGTATCACACATCACCTTCCCACACTTCCTTTAGCATCATCATCATCATCAGTGTGCTGTATTTAGTATTTTACCCTTGTTTATTGATCATTTCCTGCATGCCCACGAAAGGAAGGAAAGGGATCTGTTTGTTTTCTGGGTGCTTTATTACGTATGCGCGTGTGTGTGGGTGTGGGTGTACGAATGAGAAAGTATGAGTGAGTTTTATTTTATTCACGTAACGGTAAGAGAGAGCCTCACGTAAAT
The DNA here is from genome assembly GCA_000349165.1 of Anopheles christyi. Classification (NCBI taxonomy): domain Eukaryota; kingdom Metazoa; phylum Arthropoda; class Insecta; order Diptera; family Culicidae; genus Anopheles; species Anopheles christyi. The sequence continues at coordinate 10,186 of KB679157.1, read as the reverse complement.
CCTTGACCTTGGCTGAATGGCAGCCCTGTGCCACGCGAGGAGTGTGTGATCCGTAGCGAATGGAAATCCTTCAACACAGAGTTTTTTCACTGCAGGGCATTCCGGGAGTGTTCCAGACATAGAACAAAAAAGGGGAAAAGTAACTTCATCTTCCTTACGAGAAACAACTTCATCCACACTCTCAAATACAACTCTACGAGTTGCCCTTTTTCCTCTTCCTTTTTTGGGGTTGTTTAATTTTGTTTTTGACCCACAACCCACCATGAAATGGGAACCGGGAAAAGGGAAAACGAATGACTAACGCCCATACACAAAAAATATAGGCCGAAAAAGCGGAGCGGAGCTACTTGGAATCTTGGCCATCGTGCGGATAACGGTGGGACATAGTTCCCGGAAAAAACCCTCCCGGAAAGATCAAGGTAGAAAATTGAGAAGACAAGCATTAACAATGCAAACGGGGAAAATGGAAGAGGCGTGCGTACATGCAGGTGTTGGTGTGCTGCCCCCGATGGTGGTGTGCGGTGGTTCTGGTTAGCATTAATTATTTATTTATTCACGCGAAGGATGTAATCCTACTCGGAACTGGGGTTTTGGCTGCTGTTTTGGCCTGTTACTCGTGTTACAGTGTGCGTATGTGTGTGTTGTTGGTTTTCGGGTAACACTGCACGTGTACGACGGTGGTCCGAAAAGTGTGTGAATGGTGCTGGTGTGTATCTGATTTGTTAACAAAAGCACCGCCAACTTTAATTCTAGCAGAATCGTGTTTAAGTTAAAGCAAAGAGTCTTTATCTGGTGTCACTTCTTCTTGGAACATGGAAACCCCGCCAGCGAATATCCCGGGTCTCTTGAGATCCGTGCCAAATTTTCCATCGCGATTTGCCAAAAGGTATTACTTGAAAGCATCTGAATAGAAATTGCTTTCCAAAAGCCATTGCTCCAGAACTTATTTCTTTGCAGTGTTTCAAATTGCTTGCTTTTACGGTTGCGGACATCACTGGGACGAGGTTCTTAAAGCATTATTTTGAGTTTGGTCCTATCGCGTGATTTCTTTCACTATCAAGGCGCATTACAATTATTATAGTTGTGCTTGGAACTTTACCCCTTGTAAGCTTCTGGGGTGGTTTTTCCTTATCAATTCAAAATGTAAACCCCGTTGATTATGTTCGAATCAGTATTCTTTTCCCGTCTGAATACATTCCTCCTTTGTGTCTTTTCCGAAAGTCCTTTGAAGCAACTCTCGGCGCAATCCCCACAGGAAGCTCGCTGTTGGTGAAATATGAAAATGCTGTTCCCTTAGAAATTCTCGATGGACTCACTTTCTCACAGGTCTTCTGTTTGTGTGTCGAATCCGTTTGCCAAACACAACAGCATATGCCCGTTATAACACGCTGCTAGTGCTGTACCGGTAGTCAGTCCGTGCTATGGCTTATGTCTTCAGTTTTCGACATAAAATGATCAAAACGAAAACCCTCAATACCATCGGCAGGGTGCGGTACCAGTGATGGGAGAGACAGATTTTTATCATTTTATCATCATTCGCCCTCCTACCAGCTGCCCGCCCCCACTAGAGAGGACGGGGAGAACTCTCTGCTTTGTGGTAATTTGCTACCACCAGCATTCACCGAGAGCCGTGTTGCATACTCATCGTATGGTTGCTTGTATGATGTGGGTGGTGCATCGTTCTTCTGTGTGAAAAACAGCTCTCGCCAATGATGATGATGCGAACGAGTCCGTTTTTGCGAACCAGATGAAGATGAAGAATGATTGGGGAGTTCTGTTTTCCCTCGTCTAGTGTTACAACGTATTTGAGCGCGGAGAATCGGAGGACATTTCACGCTTTCATCAACCAGTGCGACGCGCTGTCTTCGACGGGAATTCGAAAGAGTTGATGACGGACGCGTTAGTCGTAATTTTAGTCTCGCTTGCACCGACAGTTCTCACGAGGGAACGCCTTGCTACCCCCTAGGGTGGATAAGTTTTACATCCTTTAGCGGCGGAAACAGTCACCCGGGGAGGGGGTTTCAGCTTTCCATTATTGGGTCGCTTGTCATTGTGGCCCAAAAACTTCAGCGAACCGTACACACGGTTCAACTCCTTGTTCCGGATGGCACACTCGTGCTACTGCTGTTGTCAGCTTGTGAATAGCGCATGTAGCAAGCTTCGTAATGATGGTGTCCTATGATGACACGGGCGTGTGCAGTAGCATATCTTGTCAAAGCAACAGAAAGAAGGAATACAAAAAAATCCATCCACAGGAAGTAAACCTGTAATTGTAAGCAGAAACTTTACAGCTTTCGTCCCAATATGGTAATCACGACGTGTGGCTTCCTACTCCTCGTATCGCATAACCACCGTTTGGCTGTGATTTACTAGCTCAACAGCCTTATTGGCATAAGCGTGTGAGGGACAGCAAAACACAAGGAACATAAGGGGAAAGAAAAAACCAATCAGTTTCGGAGAAGAGCGAAAAAAAACACAAGTTCTTCGATGGATGTTTACGACTGATAGGAGAAGAACGATCCTCATATAAACAGTGCGCAAATCCACTTGCACGTTTTTCGCTGAGCTCGCAATGTGTTGTCAAATCGAGCCGGGTCGGTTTTAAAATGATGGGAGCAATGAGACCATTGCCATTCACAAAACTCCCGCCACAGTGATGGATTGAACTAGATAGAATATGGAAGAAGGACTCAGAGAAGCCAAACTGCAATAGCATACACACACACGGGGAATGCATCTGCGCTGCTTGCTGAGACAGGAGTGATATTGGATTTCTGTTTTGCCGACCCAAATGCTTTGGAAACAGTTTCACCACTGAACCCAAAATTCGTTATGTAGAAAAATTCGTTTCGATATGTATTTTTTGTTTTGTTTGAATTACATTTTGGATCTCTTTCCCAGCCACCATTCCCATTGGTAAGCATATTTAAATATTGCTTTTATGGTATTGAACTTTGTCCGCGCATTTTGCCATGAAACATTTGGTGCACATGATGGTTGATGTAGCACTATGCAGAGCAGCGCGGCTCACTTTTATTAACGTCACGGTGAAATATTTACACACATCTCGTGAACGTGTTCATATAGACCGTACTTCAAAAAATGAATTTCATACACTAATTGCAAAATTCATCACCAGAACCCCTACCCATGTGCAAGCAACTTGGGGCGTGAGAGTTTAATAAAAGAGCCCAGGTATTAGGCTGTGGCAAACATTTCTACACGGCTGATGCGAAAAAAAAGGATACAACACCATATTGCAGCTAATCACACACCCTTAAAGCGGATTTATCCAGCAGCAAAAAAGGACCGTAAAAATCCCCTTAAAAAACGTGTCCAAATCTTTTATTTTTTGGTAACTCACAAAAAGGCCGCACCCGACGAGGGTCGAAAAACAGGTAGAAATCAGCCTTTAAGAGACATGTTATGAAAATCGAAATAAAACCTGCTCTCATGAACTTTAAAAAAACACACACAGAATCCAATCCAAGGTAATCCAAGAACCGAACATCTCGGCAGGCAGTGGTGGTCGGTAATCCGATCCCAATCCTGTCCATTCAACGCGTGCTCCAATCGTGTACACTTTTTGAGTAAAGTTGACGAAATCGAACCTAGAATACTAATTGGAATCTCCAGGGTGGGAAAGAGTAAGGATGAAACAATATTCCAACTCAACAACGATATGGACCTTGGTTGGCAAATTGTATTATTTTGAATGATCATTTTGTTTGTTTCACAACCACCAACAACGGAAAGCGGAACCAACAAGCGGCGTTTGCATGCTATCGTAAAAACAACACAAACACAAAAATTCAAAAATTCACACATTTTTTTAATACATAATTTATTCTTCCTCCAGTTGCTTGGGGCAAGGGTTTGGCATCGTTCCAAGGAAACCTTAGCCGGAGTGATCTACGCAGGAAATTGCCTGTTGACCGTTGCGCCTTTCCGTTCGCAGAAAATTGCTCCCACATCCTGCCGTTGTTTTCCAGCACGGGAAGGTCGGTAGAATCGGGTGCAGCCGCAATTCCTCGTACGTCATGTTTATTGTCGATTCTAGGAGTTCTGCCGATAGCTTCCGTTAGGCGGGATTCATGTTGAAGACCCATGCCCGATAGCGTGCCAATGCCACCAAAAAGGGGAAATGTCATCCGTCTTTAGGTCATTTCCGTTTCCGTGTTCTAGGTAGATGCTAAATCAGAAACGCCCCTAACCGGCACGAAAATGGATGGACGGTAGAAATTCATCGCTTTTCCGGAGATTTGTAACTTTAAGCTTTCGCCTTCCACTTTTAACAAGATTTCCTGCCGTTCCTGACAACAGACCACCCTTCCAGCCTTTTGCCCGCTGCATTTGGTGGTTGTGTCGACGTGCCATACCGGTAGCACCCGCATGTCTCGCTGCAAAATCTATTATTTAGGCGTGTATTACAAAAGCCTACCGTCCTTTCGCCGTGGCCGTGTGCTTCTGCAAAGCTGGGCCTCTGAGTGCCTAAGATGGTTTGAGTCCACCGGAAGCGTTGAACGATTGTCGCCATTTCACGAATCAATTCCAAACCGCCGCCCCTTACCCGTTCTGTGCCGAAAGCCAGCCTGGTAAGGGGACGACCGAATGAAGTTGATTGAGTTGGCAAGTTATTTGCTTTCGTCTGTTTTGTCGGTGCGAATTGCGCTTTCAGATAGATTAAAACTGTGTGAGTGTGAGGCCCTTTCCCTGTGAGTTGAATTGTAAAGTAGGATTTGAAGAAAGGCTCAAGTTTCTTGGACTGGCATGAATGGTGTTGGGGGGGGGGGGGTGTTGTTGGAGGAGTGAGGAATAATGTGGAGGGAGCACAAAATCACAGATTGGATGCCTTCAACGGACGATGGTCAATTGTTGGCAAGAAACTGGACCAACTGTGCTGGCGGGTGGAATGTGGCTTGGAAAAGCTTTACAAAAGAAGTCTGTATTTGTTCGAATCGCACGAACTCGAGGCAACGTTCTGGTGGCAGTTGTTTGAGAACTACTTCACCGAAATCGTTAATGTCTGTAAGCGGATTTAGCCGATTCTTTATGCGTTTATGGGCATGACTACTGCGAAACCACAACTGAAACATGTTAGGAGAGGGTTATTGTGAGAGTAAATTAAGCCTCAATATTATGGTTGATTAAATTTACTTGAAAATGATTACCCAGCACATTGGAGATTCAATTGGGATGACGGACTTATGAAAAAATAGGCTAGAACTCGATTTTTATACCACTTCTAGTGTATCATTTTTCACCACAATTCTGATACAAGCATGATTAATTAATGACATGAATAATAACGAGCATACGTATACGCCAGCGGGTGTGTGTGTGCGCGGTTGCATCTGCCATCAAATTGCACTCGATGTAACCCATTCCGTGCTGTGTGAGATATGCTGCATTTAAATAATTATTCAACCCACCCTAGTAGTGCATCGGCTACTCGCTCGCGTGGGCATAAATTTGCCGTCCGCACACAATATATACCATCCATTTCTTGATCCTGCACCGGACGGATGAATGCACATTTCATTCGCAATCCATCAAAACGCAAACTCTGTATGTTACTCTGTGTGAGATGATGGGCCTCTGTTCCTGCGTATGCACAAGCGAGCAGAGAATGCGTAACCAAGTTGTGGTGTGGTTGAATTTTATTTTGTTTAATTTAAACTTCCGGGCCTTTTACTTTGGCGAATGCAGCAGCGATCGAGATTCGTACAATCTAAAAGCACTTCCTTCCTGAGTGCGGATCATGCAAACTCGATGTGTGGTAACGGTTGGCTATGCTTTGGCATGTGCTTGATTTGATTTATTCACAAACCAAACATTTTACAAATTCCCCAAACGCATGCACTCTTGCATGAAAGTGTGTTCTCTGAAGCATTACAACTACATTGAATAGTACACGTTTGTTTATTGTATTTTTAGATATGGATGAACGGAACGTACGCTTTATATTACACACTCTCATCCAATGCTGGACGCTTTTCAGATTAATCTTAAATTGCACTTTGATTGTGCAAGGCTCTTTGTGTGCTTACGTCAAACATGGGACGGTGTCGCATTGCATACGAGTTTTTGGAATTGTGTCAAATTAATTTGTCCCATTCTTAGAACCTATGGATACAAAATGGTTCGCTTTTGTTGTGCTACAGGATGCTGGAATATTTTACATAATTATCTGCACAAAAAAATCTCCTCTTTTATGCTATAAAGCGTGTAATTGGAGCTTGCTAGAGAGTGGAAATATAATTGCGATTTTTTTTTTTGCTAAACGAAACAGGAACTAAAATACTTTCAATATGTCATATTATGTCATATTATCAAAAGACTTATTTTTTGTTAATAAAAAAAAACTTTTTCTTAACATTTTTATGATTTTTACTCAAAATGCAGACCACGGATATTAAATGTCGACTAGCAACATGGCTTTGCATTTAAACTAATGGTTACGGAATATTTTTCGCCATTTTCAGAACGAACGCTTGTGTATTTTTGTATGTGCTTGATAGAACAATTTGTTTTTTTTTGTGTAACTTTGATTTTTTGTTGTCACTTATTTGTTTAACACGCTATCCACCAAGTATTTGCTTTTTGAGTGTTTTCATCACAAACAATTATTATACGCATCACTTGTCAGCCCTATTTTCATAATTACACTCATCAACTTTCATCATAATCATTCGACGATTACACCATCATTAGTATCATTACAGCAGCAAACAACATCTCTTACACTTGTACCGCGCTATAGCCATCCATATCAGTTGCTAAGAGATTACATATATGCTCTGTTTCGGGACGAATGGAGGCGCCTGGTGGATTTTGTGTTTTTTTGTTTTGTTTTTTTTTGATAAGCTCATCATGCTGCTGATGCTACTGAGTTAGCACCTGGGGCCGAATTTTACATCAAAAACACACCATCACGATTGTGTATACATACATACAAGGACAACATGTCTGCATGATTTTCGCGAATATCCCATCACATCCCATTATAATAAGGGGCGCCAATCAGTTTCCACTTGACCACCGCATATACATTATATATCGCCCTTACCAAACCACTCGCGATTATTATTTTTTTCAATAAAATATAACCATGCATCATGATTCCACGGCAGAACGTGTAACGATTCGACCCTTTATTAGCATACGCACGATTAGGGGCTAAATTATGGTTAAAGGTGAAGAAAAACCCCAAAATCACCAACATTTTCTCTGCTGTGGCTGGTTGGCTTGCTCGTTATATTGCGCGGTGTTGGTGGTGCCCCCTTTTTTGTTGTTTGGGATGCTTTAGAGGCCCTTTTTGACCAGAAATTGGGAAACGAAGGCAGAGACCGGGATCCATAACGCGAAAGTAAATGAACCGTTTCCACAAATCAATCATACGCCACCAATCAATCAGCCAATCAATCGATCCATCCCTGTGTGTCCGATCCCCTTCTATAGTGGATGGAATCTAGCACATTTTCCCTCTATCTTTCTCTCTCTCTCTCTCTCTCTTTATGCAAAAAACAAATGTTCACTACCACTACTGCTACAACCTAAAAAAACAGATGCGGCGAAGGGCGCGTCATGTCGCCGGACGGTAAGGGCTGTATGGATCGGAACGAGTGTCTCGATCTACCGTGCCTGAACGGTGGCATCTGCGTGAATCAGGAGCCCCGGTTGCGGTACCGGTGCGACTGTCCAGACGGTTTCTGGGGCGAAAACTGTGAGCTCATCCAGGAGGGTCAAACGCTCAAGCTCAGCATGGGTGCACTGGCCGCCATTCTTGTCTGTCTGCTAATCATATTGAGTGAGCAATCGAACTGTTTTCGATAAATACCACTTTCAGAGATAGTTCCGCTCTGTTTGTCTTTTGTTGAATGTGAATAAATGTGTAGTTTGTTTTTTGCACCTTTTGTAGACCTGAATATTATTATAGCTTAATGTAACTACACCCTATCTGCATGCTTTTTCATACTGCTTAAGCTTTCTACAGTATTGTATAGTACTTCTCGTCCTCCCTCATCCTCCATTGTACCGATCTCCCCCGCCCCCACCTCACCTCCTCCCTTTGTCTTATGCTTTCGTTCATTTTAACGATCTTCTATTATTTAAAACCTCCGCAAAAGATGGCGTGAGTGTGAACATAGTGTAGCATAATCTCTCCCTAGCGAATAGAATTTCTCGTGTCGTATTTCTCTTGTCTCTACTATTGTTGACCGGATGTGACGGATGGTAATAACAAAATGGTCACCAAAATGTGGTAAGTAACCTACCGATGTGCTGTGCTAATGTTGTTTCGTTTTGTTTCTTTCATTTTTTTTCATTTCATACCATTCGATGTATGTTCCATACTACACACGTTCCCCTTTCTCGATGTTCATGTTTATGGCACATTTGCTTTTCAATTATGTACACAACCACACACACACACTCACGAAACCGTGCCACGGATCGTAAACCACACCAAACCAAAAAAAAAAAAAAAAAAAAACATTCTTTGGTCGTTCCGTGGGATTTTCTTCTCCATTTGCGTGTGCCTTTTGGACGTGACTGCACTCACATGTGTCTGTCCTGTTTCATGATCTCTTGATCGAACCATCGAACCAACAAAATGTAACAATGCAACACATTAACACAAACACGCATACATACCTAAAAACACGTACGTCCCCGTCCTCCCTAAAAATACGCGTGTTGCGTGCGAGCGCAGGTGTCCTGCCGGCTATAAACCGTCCGGGATGCGATGCGTGAACGCGAACGAGTGCCTGTGGCATCCGTGCCAGAATGGGGGCCGCTGTCGGGATCACCATCCGCCGAAGGCGTATGAGTGTATCTGTCCGCTCGGATTTTCCGGTGCACACTGTGAACTCGAGCTGCTCGCGTCCGGCATCCTGACACCCTCCCGGGACTTCATCATTGCGCTCGTCATCTGCGTCAGTACGCTCATACGTAAGTAACTATTTCCGTATCCGTGTCAACGGATTGGAAGTTCAATCCTAGCACACATACACACACACACACTAAACCCATACACAAAAATGTACTAACACACACTAACCTGCTAATACCTAACTACTAACACTGTTCGAGTGCAATTCGACGTGGGAAATGTTTTGAACAAGAAAAAACCGATATCCTTCAAAGGCACAATTATTAAAAAATTCTCAACCATTCAAACAATTGCCATTTTGACAAACAAATGTGTTTATGCTTGACGTCACGACCTACGCAATCATAACAACCTGAATTCTTTTCAAATGTTCTTTTCATTCATTCGCATATTGATAACTAATTAGTGTACCAATGGCAAGAAAGTCAAGTCCTGTGTAAAGGGAAACGGTCCATACGAGATTTGAACCCATGACGATCATGTTATGTTGTTTGATCGCACTTCTTGAATTTTTTTTTTTAAATCACAATTAAAATATGTTGTTCTTTAAAAAATCATGAAAATGGCGCAAATCATTGCATAAATCATCAAACGATTTGACTGTGGCACACAGTTTCCATGTAACTCCACTGCAGAGCAATTTCGTTCGTAAACCTTCGCACAAAATAAAGCAAATATCAACCCAACCTATCGAAATCTAAATCGAAATGGCAATCCAATTCAATTCAATTTTCCTCTCTCTCTAAAAGATGGCTAAAGGGTGGGACGAAAGGAGCAGTAGGGGAAAAATCCTCTTTTAAAATTCGTGCCAATTGTTGTGACAATATCGCGCATTCAATTTGAAACAAAAATATCATCCATTTGGAAATATCGCTATATCTTGTTCATGTTGAATGAGCTTTCAGCGAATGCTTTCAATTTCACAGTTTTGTTTTCGTTTTTTTCCACCCTTTTTACCGGATTACCACCCTACAGTGGGAAGGGGGAACGACAATAGATGTGTATTGGTGTGTATGTGTGTGCTAAGCGAGAGTTTTAAATATTCCACCCGGGGTGGGTAGTTAAGTGTTCGTACCTTTACAAATATATGCCCACGCATTTCAACCTAAACAGCACACATACACACATGCACAGATACAGATACATATTCCAACCCTGCTGCTGAATCGCGTCAGTGGCGTAGAACCATTCTTAACCCCCGTGTGAGTGCGCTTTTGCTCGTTGGGTTTTTTTGTTGTCTACATTTTGTCAATTGAAAGTGAACTTAGAAACAAACAAAAAAAACCTAAATCC